>CBVK0100692129.1:0-11203 GCA_900067695.1 Picea abies | reverse complement strand
GCAATGGAATCAACTTCATATCTTACTCGTATGAGCTATGTGAATATTACAATATAGTTAAGTGTGTAGAGTTTCAATCTAAGGTATATGCAGCTAATCACAATAATGATGATGCAAGTTCAAATTTCATTTCTGCTATGAGCTTTTCATTTTCTTCTTATCAATTTTTTTGGGTATCATTAATTTTGTTCTATTTATGAGTCTTCATACTTTTAAGCCCTTCTTTGTTGAAAATGGAAGATAGCTTGAATTTTGGAGGAATTGTAATTGGTATCTCAGTCCATGGCATTGGAGTTAGGCATTTGGATTTAAAATTGTTATTTCTTATCGTTCCATAAATGAGACATTGACATGAAATGTTCACTGCTTGTGTATTTTTGTTGCAGTGCAAAGTACCGTAACATATTTTAGTTGTGGGAATAATTGCATTGGACATTTTCTTTGTGTTTCAAGGTTTGTTTCTATCTGTTGTACGTGATATTTTGTAGATTTTAAAATTGTTCTTTATTCTAGATTTGTAAATGAGGCTTTGACATGAAATATTGAAATATTGATGCCTCCTTTATTTTCATTCAGAGAGATAATTATGTTGAAGTATCGACCAATAAGACAATGATCATTATTGATGATGGGGTTGCAGGTGTTGAATGAAGTCAAGAAAATGAAGCTTGTCAGGGATAGAGTTGGGGCCATAAAAATTAGTGAGAAAGTGAGTTTGATAGGACCATACAAGTTGGAAGGTAGTTATGAGGAAGCGCTTGGTGGTAAAAAAGTTGGACAAAGTTATTTTAGCATGGTTCTAGATAAGGGCAAGGCCTCCTGCTACTTTGTGTGCATATAAAGCCATAGCTTGGGGTCACTGCTAGATGCAAGAGGAAAGGGTTTGAGGAAGGACTTGAAGGCATTTAGTTTCTTGTATCATTACTATAAAGGGATTTTCCTAGAGGATTTTTTGACTGAAAATCCCATGCCTGGTTTTACCATTAAGGCCTTTGATATTCAAAGACATGACCTTCATGAGGAATGTGGGGGGTTGGGATGGAACTTATCTTTCATCAAGGTAAGATGGTCTGAGTTAAACAAAAACTCTCTCAGATATTTAAGAAGTTGTTTGTTGCTTTGCCAACCTATTTTTCTTTTTCTTTAGGTTTTTTAGGTTGAGCAGAGGAAGATGATTTATTTCTTGTAGAAGGAACAGAGGGCATACATTTTATTTTAGTTGTTGGGTTGCTAAGAATTGTATTATGAACCAGTGAGTCCTTCAAAAGTTGAGCCTATTGCTAAGCGATTGAATTCAAGTATTGATGCTAGTAGGAAGAAGAAATGGACTTTAGGTCAAGATCCCCAAGGTTCATTTCCTTACCATAGCAATAGCAAGGCAATAGCTTAACCTGTAATGTACCCATATTTGCTACAGGAAATATTTTCTACATATTTGCTACAGGAATGTACCTAGATTTGCTACAGATTTTCTACCAGAATTATATGCTACAGATTTGCTATAGGAATGTACAAAAGTTCAAATTGTATTTTTTACTTTCTTGAATGAATATGCAAGTTCAAATTGCATTTCTGCTATGAGATTTTTGTTGTGTTATGTTACATATTTTGGTGTATCTATTCTGGAGGTTGAGGGAATGACTACAGTGAATATACTACATATGTTTCACTGTTTGTTTTTTATTTTTTGAGTGCTATATTAACACATATTTTTCATAACATATTACAATGTAATATGTTATAACATATATTACTATAACATATTACATTGTAATATGTTATAACATATTACAATGTAATATATTATAGTAATATGTTATTGTAATGTTCCCAAGCCAAGATGAAAGGAACATCACGGTTTTGGGTGTCTTTTAAAACTTTTTCTTGTTGTGGTATTTCGTCAACCATTTAGCTGATCTACCTGTTTACATGTGTTACTTGCAAAATGGCCTTTTGATTTCAGCCTTAAGGTTTCACTGATGATTTTATAGGTGTGTTGCAACAATAAATAAGAAGAGACAGTCATGGAACATACCTCAACCATATGCAAGATCAATAAGAAGATAGACAAGCCAAAACATTGCAGATCTGATTTTATTCAAAATAATAGATGAACCTGCTACAATGAAGATGTCGATTTGGAATGCTCAACAGATGGCTAAGAAGATAGACAATAGAAGTTGGAGCTGCTAAAAAATGCCCCAATAGAAGATGCCATAGGCCTCCAATGGCCAAATATCCAATAAAGATCAATACAAGACGAGATGGGTCGTATGAAGTGCCAAAGGCCCCAACTGAATGATGCCACGCCCTGCTGGAATGCTGAAGCTCCTCAACAATTCGGCCCTACTACCAAATGTGTCAAATCACCTCAATAAAGATGCCAAACAATTGATCAGGTGATGGAAAGAACAACCCAAGTGCCCGAATCTCCAATATCTCTCTCAAACCCTATGGATCTGAACCTCCTCCAAGATATGGTGCACCCCCTGGATGCCTAAAACCCTAGATAAATCGGCCTCAGTCCTAGATGCCTCCAAATGCTCCACAAAATAGCTAGAATGATAGATCGGGGATTTTTCACGTCCTGGTTAAGTCCTAAGTGAAATGGTGAAGATCTAAGCTAACAAATGAATGAAACCACTTTTCAAAGTTTGCCCCTGTAACGACCCTAAATTGATAAATGGTTAAATATTATTAAGTAATATTTAATTAAGGGATAATTGCAGTTAACAAAATAATAAAGTAAATGTTGACCACATTTAATTACCTGAGAATTACAATTTAAAAGATCAATGATAATGTTATAAAATGGTGGCGTATGCAGGGCGAGGAGCCCAGAAATCCCGAGAGGATAAAAAAAATATTAATGGAGGGACGAAGGATGGAGGATGGGGGTGGTTGTGGAGTAATTGCGTGAGTCGGCAGGGAGGAATAAGGGACGGGAAGAGGGGGATTTGCGCACCATTGGGAGGGGGATGGATGTTGCGGACTGTATTGTTGAGCCAGTTGTATTGGCCGAGAACCATTGCATATTGCCGTGAGCAAAATTTATATGCACTGTGGTATTTGCTGTGCACTGTGGTATTGGATGGGAGCCTGTTGTATTCTCTGTGGATTGTTGGCTTGCTGGGAGAAAGGAACAGAGTGTGTTGGACTGTGGCTTTTGATCAGGGGAGGCACCGAATTGCTGGAGGTTTTGGGCACGGAGGGCCAGGATATCCGTAGATATCCTAGAGCTAGATAGTTTTCCTAGTTGGCAGGGAGGACAGTAGTTTTGGGCAGTTATTTGCTTGTTTGTGTCAGGGTTGATCTGTGTAGCAATAGGTAGCAGGAAAGAAACAACAATTAGCATCAGAACCAGGTACTTTGTTAAGTTATGTATTTATTTCTTTCTGTCATGAAATCAGTATTTATTGATAAATCTAAGTTATTCAAGTTGTTGTTATGAGAATCACTATTATGCTAAGAAGATATTGTTTCAGTTTACCAAATAAATCATTTATGAATCTTAATGATGTTTAGAAGTATATGGGCATTACATATGGTATCAGAGCATCTTAGTTCGAAATCTGGGGCCTGAGGGCCGAAACCAGGAGTGTTAACTCCAACCACGCTTAACCTGTAGGAGATACGTGTTCAGTTTGACTAAATGGAACTGATACATGATACAGTATGGTATCCAAGCTATTGAGCACGGAAAAGAGAATTCATAACGTAAATTTTATTTGGGTAATGTTGTTAATGAAGTTTCGGGTAGAATAGACACCTGAAACTGATGAACATGTCGAGGGAAGCTTCTCTGGAAGGCTTGAAACTGGTAAGATTCAATAATTACGCGAAACATACTAAATAAAATGCAAAAGATGTTTGTTGGACCTTGAAAAGGCCTACTTCACCTCGAACTTACCTAAATGAGGAACTGCCGATGCGCAGTCAGAAAAAGGGAATTTAGCAGACTTGTACCACACAGGAATAGTGTGAACTATTTGCCTATATTAAGCCTCGATGATTGTAATAATGTGAAAATTTCAAGAACCATAGACCCATATAAAATTTCAAACGTGCCAAAGAGAGAAATTTTTACATTACGTAATGTTTCATGCAAATTAATCATTATCTCAAAGAAGAGCTGTCTGTTACACGGGAGAACGGATCTGCGCTGTCAGATCTCGGACGAAATCCTGTCAGTCGTTAGATCTAGACAAGTTGCATGGGGTTTAAGCCCTAGCATGCACAGGAGGATTCATCGGGAAATCTGAGTCATCAGGGTTTTGTGAAGTTAGAAAATCGAGACCTTGTGGTTCTCAAAATCTCGAGAACGGATCCTAGCCGTTGATCTCGGCAGGACACGTGTCAGCATTATGGGAGGCGTCAGGATTTTACCATCGGAGATTTGGGGAGTATAGAACCATTGCAACACGAAATCGTGATATGTGATTTGTCGATCAGATCTGGATCGTCCATTGTGCAGGACGCATGTCAGGAGATCCCGTAGAGTCGTGGATCGGGAAATCAGGGTTTTCGGAGACAAGAGACTCATGCATGTTGAAATCGCGATACGCGATTTCCCGATCATATCTAGACCGTCCATTGTGCGTGACGCGTGTCAGAGGATCCCGTAGAGTCGTGGATCGGGAAATCGGGGTTTTCGAAGATAAGGAAACTGCGTTGCTGGGAATCGTGATCGGCGATATCCCGACGGTGACGTAAGCATGGTGGGACCACTAGAGTCAGAATGGAGGACATGTGTCCGTCATCTGGGAAGAGTCGGGAAATCCGTAGGGAAAATATTGGTACAATCACAGCCGTCCATCTGTGAGACATGTGGCAATCATCGAAAACCATCGGCGTTTGGCCTCATCGGGAAATCGGGAATTCCATGGACATGATGTTTAGGCACTTCGAATTCGCGATCCGCGAAACCCTGATGAGTGGGTGCCAGCTGTCATCACGGCAGCGAAGGAGGACAGAGGCGTAGTGGAGGCCAGCTGTTAGCCAACCGGGAAGTCGGGACATCGAGGTTTTCGATGACATAGAATGCTCGCATGATGGAGTCGTGGCTTGCAATATCCCGACAGGAGTTATGAACCATCCATTGGCGAGGACGCGTGGCATGAGATCCTAGCAAGTCGGTGTTTGGGGGCATCGGAGTTTTCGAGGGTAAAGAAATTGTGCAACAGGAAATCGCGATCCGTGATTTCTCGATGAGATCCGAGCCGTTCACTTCGAGGATGCGTGTCGGAGGATCCCGAGGAGTCGGGGTTCAGCATATCAGAGTTTTCGGGGTTGTGAAACTCATGCACAACGGAATCATGATCCGCGATTTCCCCGACGCGAGAACGGAGCCGTTCAATTGGAGGGACACTTGTCCCAGGATCTGAAGGAGTCAGGATTCGGCATTTCGGGCTTTTGCATACAAAGGAATTGTTTCATTAGAAGTCGCGATTTCGCGATACCCGATAGAATGACACGAGGTAGTGGTGATGTGGAGGAGAGAGAGATCTCACACGTGCATCAGGGATCGGCATTTTGGGATTCTTGGTGACGAGAAAATCACGTCAAGAGAACTCTCGAACCCCGAAAGCCCGACGTAATTAACTTAACACTTAAACCTTTGTTAAGGATTAATTAATGACCATTTAATTAAGACTTAATTATATCGCGAAATCGGAGATCGGGGATTCGAGAATCAATATGCGTCGAATCTTTGTTGTGGGAAATCCTGAATCCCGACAGGAGTTAGGACTATGGTCACATAGGTGCAGGTCACATGGACCTCGGTGTAGCCGGAAAGGCTAACACGCAAGGAAGAGGCTCATCGGGTATCGGGAATTTTGTAGGCACGGGATTCATGCAAATCGATAGCGCGATATCCGAAATCCCGATAAGGAATAAAGCTGCGGTCACAAGGCAAGGTCATGTGGATCACGAGCATAGCTTAGGGGCTAAAGCGCTAGGAACATATCAGAGATCGGGAATCCGTGAGGGCAAGAGACTCTCGGCATCGGGCATAAAGAAACCCCGAAATCCAAAATTTAAGTGGGAATTTTGCAGTTAGGAGCCAAGGGTCGTGAGAAATACAGAAGACAAAGTATATGCACCTAACTACTTGCATACGTAGAGATGAATAAAAATTATAAAGTTAAAATGGATTAAATTAATGTAAATAATAATTTTAATTCAACTATGTTATTAAAGTGTAAGGTTAGCCTACCTTAAAGTTCGATGTTGACCAAGCTTAGATGCTTAATTCTAACCCAAAACCGAGCTAATTCCCCTTATGGAGTAATGTCTGTTTACAGACAAGTAAAGAAAACTTACGCCTAACCCTGTTTCTAAGTTTGAGTAGCACCAATTTGAAATGTCCTGGAACTCACCTTGATAGCTTGGGGTGATGCAGGTTAAATCATACCAGATGGCCAGGACTCGAAGAGGTCGAGGCCGAGGAGCATCGTCACGGGTGCCACCCACACCACCAACACCACTAGCACCACCAGCACCAGCACCACCATCGCCCGAACTAGCTCTCATACTACGCTCGTTAGAAGCTATTAACGAGACTTTAAAAGGGCGTCAACCAGCAGGGTACGAAGTGGAACCCCCATCATCTAGAATGGGTAATCCAGAAGCATCAAGGGATTCAGGGGGAGGACTTCCACCTGAGGACATCACTCGAGAGTTGCAGAAAATCAAACTTTCGGAGTTTGTCGGGGGTCGCGCTAGTGAATGAACGGAAGCATGGTTGGAAGGCATGACAAGGTGTTTTGCCTTAAGAGACTATGCGTCCAATTCAAAGGCAAAGATTGCAATTTTTCAGTTAAGAGATAGCACCTTGAACTGGTGGGGCAACTTAGAAAGACAACTACACCTTACCCCAGACACGGTATCTTGGGAACTCTTCGAGGAGAGGTTCCGAAGGAAGTATCTACCAGCATACTACGAGGAACAACAAGTAGGGGCATTTCATGCCTTAGTACAAGGAAACAGGACTGTGGAAGAATACGAGATCAGGTTCATGGAACTGGTTAAATACGTTTCGTATTTGGACACTGACCAATGACAAGCAGAGCACTTCGTTTATGGATTGAACCCAAAGATAAGAGCTATGGTGCGGATGTGGAAACCATCTTCGATGGCGGAGGCCGTAGAAAGTGTGCGTTACGCGGAAGAACATATAAACCTAACAGGGGGTACAAGATCTGCATTTCCACATCGCCCTGGGTTCATAGGAAAGACCCCGAGGAAATTTACTAAGGGAGGGGGCTCAAGGCCACCACCTTATGGTAATAGAAATGTGCCAAGGACAGTAGCTGTAGGGATTTCAATGGTAGCTAGTGTAGCATCTCGTTCATCGCCAACGGTGCAGACAGGTCCACGACCATCTCAGGGAACAACTAGTAGGGGCAGAGGTTCCAGGGGAAGGAACTCATTTCAAGGACAGACACATAGCAATGCACCAGTTCCACCTGGTGTCACCTATTGGGGGTGCGGGGGACCCCATTACCAGCATGACTGCCCAGAGTTTCAACCAGGGTTCGTGCATAATGAAGGAAAGGCACCGATGGGAAAGCAAGTAGCAGCCACCATATTTACGCAGCAGTTGATAACCGCCAGGCTGAACATCAATCCACCGTAGTGGAGTCGTCAAGTACGCTAAATTATGTTAATGTTAATATTTTGTTTGATTCTGGTGCGACAGATAGTTTCATTTCACCATCTGCATTAGAAAAGAGTGGGTTGGCAGCCTATGAGCACGATGACTTTAAGCAAGTCGAGATGGCTTCGGGGAAGAAACAAGCTGTAGGACCTAGTGTCGATAATTGTGTAGTAGACCTAGGAATATGCACTACCAAGTTGAAGGTATACGTCACTGCTCTTGGGGCATGTGACTTAATCATTGGAATGGATTGGTTAGCAGCTCATCGAGCCTTGATATATTGTTTCGCAAAGAACGTGCTTTGTGTCAATGATGAAGGAAAACCGATAGAGGTTCAGGGTATACAGAGAAAAGTGTCATTACACTTTATATCAACTATGAAGGTCAAGCGATGCTTGAGACAAGGGTGTCAACTTTATGTAGTGGAGGTAGTGAAAGAAAGGAAGGGACCCTCATTGGATCAGTACCCAGTATTGTCAGAATTTCAGGATGTTTTTCCAGACGAATTACCAGGATTACCTCCTGAGAGGGAGCTTGATTTTACCATTGAGCTTCAGTACCCAGTATTGTCAGAATTTCAGGATGTTTTTCCAGACGAATTACCAGGATTACCTCCTGAGAGGGAGCTTGATTTTACCATTGAGCTAAAACCCGGTGCAGAACCAATATCCAAGACTCTGTATCGAATGACAGCACCGAAACTTTGTGAATTGCAAATGCAGTTGAAGGAGTTACTAGATTCAGGGCTAGTAAGGCCCAGTGTCTCACCTTGGGGCGCACCGGTAATTTTTGTAAAGAAGAAGGATGGATCCTTATGACTGTGTATAGACTACAGGGAATTGAACCGTGGTACAGTGAAGAATAGATACCCAATGCCGCGAATAGATGACCTCTTCGATCAGATGAAGGGAGCGACAGTATTCTCAAAGATCGATTTGCGATCTGGGTATCATCAGTTAAGGATTAAGGAAAGTGATATCCCAAAAACTGCCTTTCGAACTCGATTTGGACATTATGAGTTTGTTGTAGTACCTTTCGGATTGACTAATGCGCCAGCAGTGTTCATGAGCCTCATGAACGGTGTATTCCGAAAGTACTTAGATCGATTTGTACAAGTTTTTCTAGATGACATTCTCATCTATTCCAGGAATGAAAGAGAACATGAGGAACACTTGCGAATAGTGTTGTCTTGCCTTAGGAAGAACAAATTGTATGGAAAGTTGTCGAAGTGTTCCTTCTTCCAGAAAGAGATCCACTATTTAGGTCATATCATTTCAAGTGAAGGAATCTCGGTGGACCCAGAAAAGGTAAAGGCCATTCTGGAATGGCCAGTGCCAAAAAATGCACATGAGGTGAGAAGATTCATGGGGCTAGTGGGTTATTACCGGAGATTTGTGGAAGGATTCTCAAAAATAGCGAAACCCATCACCACATTGCAACGCAAAGGGGTCAAGTATGAATGGACAGAAGAATGTAATAGTGCATTCATTGAGCTTAAGAGGTTACTAACTAGTGCGCCAATTCTACGAGTGCCAGATATGGAAAAGGACTTCATGGTCTACACGGATGCCTCAAAACAAGGGCTGGGGGGCGTGCTAATGCAGGATGGAGGAGTGATAGCTTATGCGTCAAGAAAGTTGAAGAAGCACGAGGAGTTTTATGCGACCCATGATTTAGAGTTGGCAGCTGTAATGCTAGCTCTGAAACTTTGGAGGCACTATCTTGTGGGTCGAAATTTTGAACTCAAAACAGACCATCAAAGTTTAAAACATCTCTTCACCCAAAGAATTCTGAATGCCAGGAAAAGGCGATGGATTGAGTTTATGAGTGAGTATGATTTTGGTATTTCATATATAAAAGGAAGGGAAAATGTGGTCGCAGATGCCTTCAGTAGGAGACCACGTATCTTCTGCTTGGTGACCTTAAAGGTTAGTCTGAGGGAACAAGTGTTGGCACAACTACTAGGAGACAGTTGGTATTTAAAAGTTACCTCAAACCTCCAGAATAGGAGGCAGATAGATCCAAAGTACGAAGGGTATAATCTAGAAACAAACGGATTGTTGAGATATCGAGGAAGGATGTACATCCCGGAGAATGGGGATATTCGAAGCATCATACTGAAGGAAGCACATAGATCACTTTATTGTGCGCATCCGAGCGTGAAGAAGATGTACGCGAAGATGAAGAAACTCTTCTTTTGGGTAGGCATGAAGCGCGATGTAGTCCATTTCGTCGCCAGATTCTTAGAGTGTCAACAAGTGAAGGCCGAGCACCATCACCCGGCAGGCCTCCTACAACCACATGACGTTCCTATGTCCAAGTGGGAAGTCATCTCAATGGATTTTGTTGTAAGGTTTCCACTCACATCTCATAGACACAATGCCATTCTTGTGATAGTGGATAAGTTAACCAAGAGTGATCATTTCATTCTAGTTAGAGACACATATGATGTTACTGATGTGGCACGAGTGTTCATAAGCGAGGTTATCCGTTTGCATAGGATACCTAAGAAGATTATTTCAGATAGGGACTCCATATTCACTTCTAGATTTTGGACAAGTTTACAGTTAGCATTGGGGACTCAATTGAACTTAAGCACAGCTTATCATCCTGAAACAGATGGGAAAACCGAGAGAGTAAATTAAGTCATGGAAGACATGCTTAGGATGTACGTAATGGATAATCAAACCCAGTGGGAGAAGCACATACCTTTGGTAGAGTTTGCCTACAATAATAGTTATCATAGTTCCATCGGAATGCCACCATACGAAGCTTTGTATGGAAGGCCATGCAGAACACCATTGAGTTGGGATAGACTTGAAGACCGACTAATAGTTGGGCCAGAATTGATTCAGGAAATGGAGGAACAAGTGATTCAGATCAGGCAGAGGCTAAAGGAAGCACAAGATAGACAGAAAAGTTATACTGATGCACACAGGACCGACCAAAGTTATGAAGTGGGGGACCAAGTTTTCATCCGTATCAAGCCTAATAAGAGTACCATACGGTTCGGGAAGGGGACAAAGTTGTCACCACAGTTTATAGGGCCATTTAGGGTCCAAGAGAAAATCGGAATCGTTGCCTATCGTCTCGTACTGCCACCCCACTTTCATAAAACTCATAATGTATTTCATGTATCCATTTTACGTCATTATGTTGCTGATGAATCACATAAACTAAATTGGAAAGAATTGCAGGTATCAGACGTGGGAAACCTCACGGTCGAACCGTTACGCATATTGGACCGTAGAGTCTGACAGCTCAGAAACCGTCTGGTAGACCAAGTTAAGGTCCAGTGGGACAAGTATAGTCCGGGATCTGCTACTTGGGAGGATGCCGAGACCCTACGGCGAGACTATCCTTCACTATTTTGACCACCTCGAGAACAAGATTCTCGAAGGTGGGGTGTAGGTAACGCCACCTTTTTGACTTAGACGGCCAAGATTACCTGAGGCATATACACTATATTTCCTAGTCACGGTAAAACTGTTAAGTGATATACTTAAACTTAAAACTTATGAACAGTCATGAATGTTTAAGTGT
>CBVK0100692128.1:0-11203 GCA_900067695.1 Picea abies | reverse complement strand
GAGGATCTACACCAAACTTCAGTAAAAAGGTTAGTAGGTCTTTTCCATGCTTGTGTGTGAAAAAGGGGTATGAGTTTTGAGCTGATAGGTTAAAAGTGATTTATTTAGGGTCATGATTTGCATGCAAGTTTATCCCTAGCTTGCTAGTCCGTAGGGTATTATTTCCCAACAACACTACTCCTCCTATTACAGTTGTTGTTTTGACAGAGAGGGAAACCTCTGTTCCCTCAAGCCCTGTGGATTTTTTTCCAAATCCTCTGTTGTTTCCTTTTTCTCTCGGAAGCACAGCCCCAACCTCATATGTCCGAACTCCATCTCCTCCTGGTTCTCCTCCAGTTCACGTCCAAATGGCAGGTGCTAATCCTCCTAGGAACAGGATGGTTGAGATATTGGTTGTTAGATATAGCCCCTAGTTTTACCTCAGCCTATGAATACTCTCCCAGCCATAGATTACCTTAAGTACATGCCCCAATTCATAGGGGAGTGAGACATGACTGCAGAAGAGCACCTTTCATCCTTTTATAGATTTTCAGAGATTCATGCCATCGAAAATGAAGATGTGTGGATGAGAGTTTTGGTGTAGAGTCTTGATGGCGATGCCACAGATTGGTTTAAGGACTTGCCTCCCAAATATATTCATGGTATTGTTGCTCTAGATGATTCCTTCTTAAGGCACTGGGGAAATAAAAAATATCTCCTTTATTATATTACAGAATTTGGGGCACTTAAGAGAGAGGAGGGGGAATCTATTTCAGACTTCTCAAAGAGATTTAATAAAATGTATAAAAATATTCCAGCTGAAGTTAGGACCACATAAATCTCTGCCAAAATGACTTATGTTAATGCTTTCAGCCCTAACTTTTTCCTACCGTTGAGAGAAAGAAGAGCTACCTATTTGGATCATATGAAACATGCAACCCTTGAAGTAGAATCTAATATATTGTTAGTTGAAAAACTTAGGGGCAAAGTTGATAGAGACATGGGAAGAGGTAAGTCTGAAACCTTGACTTCTAGTTCCTCTATTGCCCCCCCTCAAATAGATTAAATGACCAAGATACTAAAGTCACTCTCTGCTAGAATGGAAAATATCGAATTAGAAGGAAGCCAGGGCTATAGAAATCCCCAAAATGCTGATAGCAGAGGTAACTATAGGAGGCCTAAAAATACTCCTCAGATTATCCAAAGAGACCAGAGGAGTAGAGATAGAGATGATCAGAAAATCTAGACCCCTCTCCAAAATAATCTTGTTGCTGATGAAGAAGAAGGGGATGAAGACCTTGATCCTGAAATCCACTATCTTGGGGACACCTCCTCTTTTCCTCACTTAACTCAGTCTGCATACAAGGAATCTCTCATGGACAATCAGTTGAATGAGTTGAGAAAAGGGGAAAAGGATAGTAGCAACCCAAACAGGTATAACCTCATGTCTAAGAATAAAGAAGGAAAGATCAGTGTTCCTGGTCAACCTACCAGAGTAGAGAAACCTGCTAAAGATGTAGCAGATGACAACGAAGGTAAGAAAGTTTGAACCCCTTTTCAAGTGGCCATAACTCCTGTCCCAAAAGTGAAAGACATCCTAAAACCTACATCCCCTTTTAATTTTGATCATGAGGTTTAATTTTGAACATGAGGTTCAAAATATTAGGATCCATGCACCCCTTTCAGAGTTGGTCAAGCATGAAGATTTCAAAAGAAGCCTCTCTAAGTTGTTGATGCTTGAACCCACAATTCATCCCACAGACTCAGTCAATTTGCAAGATGAAAATCCATCTGTCATATTAGGACCTTTGGTAGAAGATAGAGATGATTCCTCTCCTCCCTTCTACACTTCATTGAACATCCATGATAAGGTGTTGCATAATTTCTTGATGGATTCAGGAGCATCCCACAATATTATACCTAAGGTTATCATGGAAGAACTCAGGTTGGAAGTTACAAAAACCTACCATGACCTATATTATTTTGATTCCAGGAAGGTGAAGTGCCTTGGGGTTATCAAGAACCTAGTTGTGTCCTTGTTCTATCTTCCAATGAAGAGCGTAATCATAGATATCATAGTGGTTGATGTTCCCCCAAAGTTTGGAATGCTCCTATCTAGATCTTGCATAAAGAGACTGGGGGGAACCTTGCAGATGGACCTTTCATACGCCACCATTCCTATGTTCAGGGGTGAACAAAGGAGACTTTACAGGGAAGCGCAGCTCGCCTACATCATCAGTCATGAAGCAAACCCCATCAACCATATTATTTTTTATTTGAGCACTGACTTAGGATCCAGCATATTGCAGCTCACAGATGCTCCTGAGGCTCCTCTTGAAATCAAAAAGCAACCCCTTTATTTTTGTGAAATACCTCCCCCGACTACCTCTATGTGGAAGATGTTCTTCGACGGAGCCTCTTCTCAGGAAGGGGCTGGTGCTGGAGTTGTTTTTGTGTCACCTTGTCAAGAGGCTATACCTTTGTCCAATAAAGTAGAATTTGAAGCTACCAACAATGTGGTAGAGTATGAGGCTCTTGTTTTGGGTTTAAAGGCTACGAAAGACATGGGGATTGAAGAGCTCGTAGTATTTGGAGATGCTAAACTAATTTCTCATCAGGTCAAAAATATTTATCAAGCCAAGCACCCTAGGCTTAAGACTTACAGAAATGAGGTGTGGGACCTAATTGACAATTTCTTGTTAGCTTTCAACATTTCGTTTATTCCAAGAGAAGAGAATACTATGGCTAATTCTTTGGCTATCTCAGTGAGCCATTTCAAAATCCCGCTGCCACCTAAGCTTAGGTATGATGTTGAGGTAAAATATAGGCCCTTTGTACCTGACAATATCAAGCATTGGAAGGTGTTCGAGGATGATCTTGAGATAAGAAAATTTCTTGAGTCTGTTGACGAGTTCTCTGCATTACACATTGATCAAGATCATGATTCCGAAGGTGACCCTCACGCTAATGTATCTTGAAATAAAATTCCTAATCACCATATTGTTCAGCTACCTAGCAACCACATTCCAAAAGGACTAGTTCCTTTAGAAAGATTGTTCGTTGGGAACGATGTGGCAGTAAATTTTAAAGGCACAACTAAGGATACTAATGTAGCTGAATGCAATATTGGTATAGAGGAAGATCCAAAGTTTGTCAAGTTGTCAAGCAGCTTGTCAAGGGAGTAGAGAGCCAAGTATACTGAGTTATTAATATAATTTGCTGATGTGTTTTCCTGGACCTATGAATACCTCATAACATACGACACAATCATCATTGAGCATAAGATCCCATTGAAAGAGGAGGCAAAACTGTTTACGAAAAAATTAAGACAAATAAATCCTATATCGTTGCCTATTATGGAAAGGGAGGTAAAGAATTTGTTGGACACCCAAATCATTGTCCCTTTGAGATTTTCTGAATGGATGGCCAACTTGGTTCCAGTAAGGAAAAATAGCAGAGAAATCAGACTCTGTGTTGATTTCAGGAATCTGAACAGAAGCTCTAAGAAGGACAATTACCCTTTGCCAAAGATGGAACACATATTGTAGAGGGTGACAAGTGCATCCAAGATCTACATGATTGATGGATTTTCTGGCTACAATCATATCTCTGCCCAGTCTGAAGACAAAGAAAAGACATACTTCACCACTCCTTAGGGCACGTTCATGTATGAAAAAATTCCCTTTGGATTGATGAACACAAGAGCAACCTTCCAACGAGCCATGGACATCGCCTTCATTAGAGAAAGAGACAAATTTGTGGTCATCTATTTGGATGATATAACAATCTTCTTCAAATCTGATAAAGAAGATTGTCAACATCTGAGAAAGGTTTTCTCGAAATGCAGAAGGTTTTGTCTCTCCCTAAATCCCAAGAAGTATTTATTTGCCATGCAGGAAGGAAAGTTGTTGGGACACATTGTATCAGCTGAGGGGGTTAGGATTGATTCAAGAAGGGTAGAATCTATTCAAGCTTTATCACTTCCTACATCCAAGAAAGAAGTTCATTCCTTCTTGGGCAAAATCAATTTTCTAAGAAGGTTTGTTTCAAATTTTGTCGAATTGGTGAAGCATATCAAAACCATGCTCAGGAAGGGGAATGAAGTAAAATGGACTGTCGAGCCTAGAGAATCCTTCAATCAAATCAAGAAAGCACTGAATGAAGCACATGTGCTAACCAGTCCTCATTATTCCAAGGATTTTCTGATTTTTTCCTTTGCTTCATTGGATACAATGGTCATTGTTTTACTACAAAAGAATGATGCAAGGCTAGAGAAACCTCTTCCTTTTTTCAGCAGAGCACTAAGAGACATGGAGGTCAAATATGACATCATGGAGAAGCAGGCCTATGCCTTGGTAAAATCCCTCAAAGCTTTCAGATTCTTTGTTCTTCATTCGAAGATCATTGCATATGTTCCTTTAGCTGATGTGAAGGACATCCTCATCCAGCCTGACTTAGATGGAAGAAAGAGCAAGTGGATTGCCAAAATCCTTGAATTCGATCTAGAAATAAATCCTACCAAACTAGTTAAAGGCCAAGGTTTATCCAAGCTATTGGCTGAATCTAATTGTAAATCTTTGGGGGTTAACTTCATCAACACTTTCTTAGAAAATCAACAAGTTGCCTTGTCTGATAAAAGTTCTCAAGACAGCCCTCCATTGGCAGAATGTGCCTGGTACAAAGAAATTATATATTTCTTGCAAGAGTTAAAGCCTCCAGATGGAATGGGGAAAAGCAAGGCAAGAGATTTAAATCTCAAAGCAATTAGATATTTCCTTATTAAATAGGTCGTATATTGGAAATACCCTCTAGGTGTGATTCTGAGATGTTTAGCCACACAAGAGGCCCAAAAGATAATGTTTGATTTTCATGGCAACCTATGTCAGGGACATCATTTTCAGAGAACCGTGGCCTATAAAATCCTCAAGGCTGGGTACTTCTGGCCTACACTATTCACTGATGTCTGTGAAAAAATCAAGGCTTGTATGAAATGTCAAAAATTCGATGGGAAGGAGCAGCTCAAGTCTCTGCCTTTGAAGCTTGTGGTAGCTTCAGAACCCTTTCAGCAGTGGGGCCTAGACTTTATTGGAGAGATTCATCCTCCTTCAAGTGGTCAGCACAAGTGGATCTTAATTGCAATAGATTATTTCACCAAGTGGATAGAAGCTATCCCCACAAGGAGTGCTTCTCACAGAGTAATCATTGGTTTTCTTGAAGATATTATGGCAAGGTTTAGTTGTCTGAAACGAATCATCACTGATAATGATGCATCTTTTAGAGATGAACCGTTGATCAAGTTTTGTGAGCAGTTCAGAATTGCATTGATCCACTCTACCCCCTATTACCCCCAAGGAAATGGATTGGCAGAATCCTCTAGAGGACAACAAGAAAGCATGGGATTCAAAGCTGAAATGTGCTCTGTGGGCCAATAGAGTGACAACAAAAAGGTCCCTAGGCATCTCTCCTTTCCAATTGGTATATGGGACTGAAGCAATTTTCCCTTCTCAGCTTGCTCTGCTTGTGGCAAAATTATTCCAAGACTGCCACGGAGAACCCAACGATATGATCAAAAGAATTCATCAACTAGTAGAAATCCACTAGACTAGAGAGTAGGTGATGGACAAAGCGCATGACCATCAACAAAAAATCAAGCAGGCCTTTGACAAAAAAAGTAGTAAGGAGGATTTCCAGTTGGGGGATCTAGTGCTTAAATGGGATGCACCCAAACAAGGCAAGGGTAGGCATGGAAAATTTGAATCCCTTTGGATCGACCCCTTCAAAATCTCTAAGAAGCTCCCAAATAACACTTACAAGTTGCAGAATATGGAGGGTGATGAATTTTTTGGTGGCCCAGTAAATGGGCACTTCCTGAAATTTTTTTTTGTTTAAAGCCGCAGTCGGTGTCCCACCATTGTAAATACCGTTCATGTTTTATGTTTATTTTGTTTTTTTTAATAGAAGACTCCACAACACAACACTAAGGCACTGAAGCCATGGAAAGAGTTCTTATAGCCTCGCTGGGAGGACTCTATACCCCATGGAGCCTAATGTTATCACATAAACTTGTCAAACCTTAGGGGTTTGTGGTTTCTACCTAAGTTTGTATTTTTGCCTGTCTCTCCTCCTTTTGCATACCAGATTGTAAGTTTTTCCTCTCTGCTTATAGTTTTTCTTATGTCTACCTTCGTTTGTTTGATTGACCTGTTTTCTCTAAGACCGATCACTTCTCTCTTGACCTCTGTCACTGATCATTTGTTTTCTCGGGCCCTCAGTTAGCCATCTAGGTAATTGTTCACAGAAACCACAACCATTAGCACAAGCGTAAAACTTAGAGTGGACTAGTATGGACTTAAATCAAGAAAGCGAGAAATATTGTTGGCCCTTGGTTATGGAAGAAAGTGAATATTAAGGGAGAAAAGATGAAATGAGAAATGCACGGAAGACACGTTGACTGAGATCAGGTCAAAGTGGCTAAAGAAGCAGAAAAGAAGGAGTGAAGTATGGGAGAACAAGTCGTTGGATGAGAGGATCGAGGAAAATAGATAAGCAAGGAAGATGGATCGTGGACAACTCAGCAAGCAAAAAAATCCACCGATAGATGCTTTGGAGCACCTCGCAGGAAAGATGGAAAGACAGGCTGGAGAAGCCCAGAAAACATGGGTCAAGTTGATCTAGGGTTTTATACACCTAGGGTTTTGGTAATTACGGTTTTGACACCTAGGTTGTGACCTAAGGATGTCCGAGAGCTATTGTAATGTATAAATAGGAACCTAAATGGGAGAAGAGGGGTTCATTGTGAGTTGGTTGTTCATTGTTGGTTAAGGGTGTTGTTGTTGTTGTGGATAGAGAGAGAGAGACTATTGTTGTGAGGAAGAGAGAAGTGATATGTGTGAGAACACTTAGGGATTGTAAGATCTTCAGCTAGGTGCGAAGATCAACCCTATAGCTGTGTGCGCAGGGAAGGGAGAGAAAGAGAGATCTGCAAGCTGAGAGCGCAGATAGAACTGTATGCTTTATATAATATCAAGAAACATAGTTATGTGGACGTAGCCCTAGGGAGAGGGTGAACCACGTATATCTTGTTGTCATGTGTGGTTGATGTTGTGTTCTTTGCTTTTATTACTTTTTTGATGCATTATTATGTTAGATCCAAGATATAACTGTGTGAAGTAGGTTTAAGTTGGTAAATGATATCTAGGTGTTGTGATCATGTTGTATTGGATCCACTTTGCATTTCCTCTAGTTGTAGACACATGTGTCCTTCAACCCCCTATTGCTACATCAAGTGAGACTGCATCTACTTCGTGGGTGTTACCGAAAGGGCCAGTAGTTAGGGCTTGTTGGTGCGTTGTTAGAGTTGAACCCTGGGTCTGCCCCTATGCCAAAAAATGGTTCTATTGTCAGGACCAGGATCTTCTTGAGGGAATGTCAAGGTGGTTTCCATTGAAGATAGAGATTCATAAGTGGATAAAAGAACAAGAAAAGGACTTCGCAGAAGCTCAAAATAAGAACCCTAATATTAGTACAGAAGACTGGTTGGGAAGGTATATCTTTACTGATATACACAAGATTTTCTTTGGAGGAATTCATAAGGAGAAATACGAGTGGCTAGCCAGCTTATTAGATAACCATTTCGAAATTAGACTCAGATCGCCAATGGTTTGGACATTGGCGCTGATCAAGAAGGTCAAGAGAGTTGATAACGTCATGTCAAGAGTAGTAGATCACTGGTTTGATAGCACCATTAGAGGGTACATCACTAATTTTGTTGTTGACAGAGTAGAGTCATATAGCCAAGCTGAGAGATATTTCCTTAAGGGACCTAGAGGAAAAAAATTCCACTTTTTGAAGTTGAAGATCAAGATGCTATTGCATGAGAAGAACATCTTGAAGATACAATAATTGGTCAGATCGAAAAGCTAATGTTCAAGAACTTAGACAACAACAGAGACATAGAGGCTAGACACACGTGCAGTGGGAGAGTGTTCAGAGAAGTCCCTCTTGCGAACCCGTTTAAATAGAATTACGGAGACGAAGGATTATATAGTGGAGAAGAGGCAGATTTGATAGACGAAGAGCATTCAAAGTCTGCTAGGGAAGAGGAAGGGAAGACTGAAGAACCTCTCCAAGAAGAACCAGAAACTTCAAGGAATGCACAGATTGTTGAAGTAATTACTATTACTCCTCCTGTTGTTTTAGCAGCGTTAAGTAACCAAAGTAGTCATAGTTATCAGAGTACTCAAAGAACTGTTACAAGCAGTTCAGTACATAGTCAAGAAACCTAGGAAGATCTATGGCAGATGAAATGAGGCTACCTATATTTAGAGGAGATGGATCTAAAGATCCTGATCAACACTGGTTTTTATGCAAAGCTGTATGGAGTATTAAGAATATTACTGATGAAGAAGTTAAGAGAACTCAATTTAGTACTACCCTAAGAGACCACGCACTGAGATGGTACATGAAGTTTGTTAAAGGAATTACACAGCCTAAACCATTGAATGATATCAAGAACTCATTAAGTGAAGAATTCAAGAAACCCAAATCAAAGTCACAATGCATTATAGAACTGAAAGAAATCAAGCAGAGAGTAGTTGAACCTATTTGGGAGTTTGATCAAAGTTTTAATACCTTGACAGGTCATTTGAGTTTTCAGATCCCAGACGAGTAGAACAAGGAATGGTTCATTTCTTCCCTCCTACCGCACATAAGAGTCCCTCTGATGCAGCATAATATTTCTTCGTAGGCTGAGGCGCTGGAGATCGCCATGAAACTAGAATCAACCCCTATGGGAGAATCCAACTCAGGTATGAATCAAATCTTGAGTCAGCTAACTAGATTATCTCTACAGGTCGAAGATATGAAGAAAGACAATGGAAAATATAAAAGAGAATACATCTGGTGTATCAGATGAAAATCAGAAGGCCATGACAAGGAGCATTGTCCCCTATTTCACGAGTACTTGGCCTCAGGAGATATGGGCCCTTTGAATCAAGTTACCCTACCTTGGTGCAAGGTATGTAGAAATAGACATCGCCCTGGTGAATGCTATTACATGCAAAAATATGTTCAGACACCCAAAAATCTGTATTGCACGTTCTGTAAGTCAGTAGGGAATGATGATAGGGATTGTAGGGCCTATGACCTCATGCATGAAAGTTCAAGGGATATATACAAAATTCAAGGCAAATTACAGCAAGAAGGAAACATTGTGTAGTATAATTCCTGAGGAAGAGGAAAATTCAACCCTCGCGGTGGATTTAGAGGAAGAGGACGATGAGGAGGTATGGGTCGAGGTTGAGGTCAGATCATTTGTTATAACTACAAATAGCTAGGTCACTTGGCAAGGGATTTCCAGAACCCTTGTACCACTTGCAGTTACTACAACTCATTTGAACATGTCATAGAAGATTGTCCTGCAATGTTAGCCAAACTTCAGGAGAGACGAGGAGGAAACCAAAAAGTACAACTAATTTCAGCAGAAACTCGCGGAGTGGATCCTAGAGTCGTTTTTATCACTAGAGGAGGTGTTGCTACAAGAGAAGGCAAGGTGACTCCAAGGAATATTACAAAGGAATTAAGGGTCAGGAAAGCTGCAGAGAAGACATAGGAGTTTGATCCAAAGAAAGAGAGACAGACATTTGAGGAAGAAAGAAAATAATGCAGGAGAGATCATGCTTCTTCATCAAAGGCACAACCATAAGTGAGAGAATGTCTAGAATTTGATCAGTCTGCTTCTCCCAGAGAAGGAAAAGAGGTAAGTAAGCTTATGGAATTTTTATGCACTTGAATTAATTTGATAAAGGATGAAAGCGATGTACAAGAACTACGAAATTTGATCAAACGGTATGACCTAGGAAAGGTAGATCCCTTACTGAGTAGAGCAGTACATCAAGTATCTAAAATGAGAAGGAAAAATAAGGAGCTACACCTGAATGCTCAGATTGGAGATTATGATATAGACTATGTGGTCCTCGACTTAGGGTTGGAGGTTAATGTCATGACGAAGAAGACTTGGGCATTGATGGGAAAACCTAGGTTGATATATTCCCCTATAAGGCTTTGGATGGCTAATCAACATGTTGTGAGCCCCTTTGGAAGACTGGAACATGTCCTTATGGAAAACGATGGGGTTATAACGTTTGTAGACTTTGAAGTAATTGAGATAGTTGATGATAGTTGTCCTTATCCCACACTATTAGGAATTGACTGGGATTTCAATAATTCTACCATTGTTGACTTAAAGAAAAAGAGAATGAAATTTGAAGGTGATGGCCTTAGGGTCATTGCACCTCTAGATCCTGATGAAGGTCAGAGATACACAGAACCCATCAGAGAGGAAGACCGCACATATGAGATAGAAAATATATACAAATTGACAGCAAGACAACATGATTATATTAATCCTACAACATATGTGAATTTAAGCTGGCGAAGTGACATCACATGCTCATCAGATTTGGAAGAAGCATCGGAAAACTGGCAGAACAAAATGTATGAATTTTATGCGCAGTGATGTGCTCGATTGACCAGAGAAGTTTGTTGGATCGATACAACAGTGAGTAATTTGCCCACCTTTGACAGTTTGAATCACTTAGAAACTTTCTTATTGGAATTTGAAGAAATGGTACCAGTACAATAGAGATTGTTGGCATTGGACGAGGCCTTGAAAGAAACTCTAGGAAGATGGTGGGGAGAACATAAGCAGAACATCGTGAATTGGGTGCAATGTCACACTTTGATGACAATATGATTCTCAAATCAGATAGATGAATGCCAAGTTAGATACATAGGTCAAATCTTTCCGAAAGACCATGTGTGAAGTTGTGAGGAGGACTGGAGCAGAATTCCTCAGGAGAAGTGGGTGCATTAATTCATTAACACACTGGATACAATGCCTATCAAATGGTACCTTCAAACGAAACTGCACCTCACCACTACAGATTGGCAAGGTATGACACAGAATTTTGTAGCTACATTTTTATTTGAAAGTCAACACCCTATGGTAGATCAAGCTTTACAAGTTGTGAGACAGAAAGTATTTTTGGAGGCACCTAACCTCTCTTTGGAGCAATATGAGGATGGATGGACCACGCCTCTTCATAAATTGTAAGTGTTGGGTATGTGTTATATTCTTTGCACGAGTAGTAGTGTCTGAGCGCCTGCGCCAGGCATGCAGGGGGGTAAGAGGGGGGGTGCAGGGGGGCGGAGCCCCCCGCGCGGG
>CBVK0100692127.1:0-11203 GCA_900067695.1 Picea abies | reverse complement strand
AGATGACCAGTTCGGACCTCCATGGGGCTGAAGAGCCCACCAGATGGATGCTGAGACCCCATCAGGGGGTAGAGACAGGATGGAGATGGATCAGGGCTTTTCCATCGAAGAGGAAGAGGATGTTCCATCAGAGGCACTCTGACATGACTAGACTTGGGGGGAATGACCGGTTTTTAGTGGAACGCTAGCCTTTGAAGGCTTGGAACTTCTCCATATTCACCATGACGTCATTCAGCTTCATGGATGCTTTTGGAGGCAGACTGGGCAGCAGTGGCATGTGTGGCATGTTGGAGAGGCCCCTTAGGGTCTAACGTTTTGCTCCTTGGTGTCTCATTTGCCCTAGAAAGGGCTAGAGCCTCCCTTGAAGGGGCTTTTACTCTCATTTTTGCTTGATTAGGGCCTTTTGCTTAGCATTTAATGTAAAAACACTATGATTTTGACTTTATGGCCTTATCGGCCTTTTTATGACCTAAAAGGTAAAATTTGGTCATTGATACATTATATATTGAGGGCTTTGACTCATTTTTATCATCAATTACAACTCACTCATAGTGAGGTCTGATTTTTAACGCCCTATTGGGGTTTTTGGCTGAACTAGTGATGCGTGCTTGTTGAAGGAAGAGATTTTTTGGCATTTATGGTGTTTCTCTTGAAGGAAGGTGTTACAACTAGGGTTTACATGGTTATTTGTTCATGAATTGTAAGTGTTTACTTCTTATTGAATGGTTGTAGTTTAAATTTCTTGCATATTGCTTATAAATTTGCTTAATGAAAACCCTAGGGGACAAAGACACAAGTAGGTCGTTGTCTCATGTCCCTTGATAGAGAAGCTTTAAGCCATTGAAGAGGAAAGAGAGAGCCTAGCCATAGCCACACTCCTTTTTCCTTCTTCCTTTATGCTAGCTGTACCTTTAGAAATCCAAGAGAGGGAGACATCCTAGGCCTAGGTTATCTACACCTAGGGCTGTTTTTCCTTAGGGTTTGAAGAAAGAGCCTTGCCGCAGCAACACTCTCCCTCTTTAAGCTCTCTCGTCTTGTTTTTGTGCTTTATTTGAGCTAGCCGTTTGCCAGGAAGGAGGAGAGAGCACGAGGCCTTGCTTTTGCAACACCGGAGTGAGCCTCTCTCCCCGAGGGTTCCGTCTTTGAGGCCTCCCTTTAGCAACACCTTGAAACCTTTCGCTCTGGTCCTTTGGAATCTCGTCCCCTTCAACTTGTGTGTCCTTCACTTCCTAACTCCATTTAATCCTAAGGCACTGATCTCTAGCTTCCAGCGTTGAAGTGAAATCAAATCTAAACAGTCTCAAACTTCTTTTAAACTGAAACCCTAACTACAGTAACCCTAACCTACTAACCCTAGAATGATGACGTCACCCTTGGTTATTTCATTTTGATGCAACAACGTTTCACTTTATAAGCAATTGAATGGTAGCTGAGGGCATTTATTAGATTGAGCATTGATTGATTACATTGGATGCCATATCATTTTTGTATCTATTGACAAGTGACATATTTATCATTGCCATTTTGCAAACATTGATTTCGTCAATATTTACTTTTAAAAACTGCTTATATTGAATATCAGATAGTCATTGATAGTACTAACCAAGATTGCATGTATTAGTCTCCTTGTTGTGTTGTCTCAACTAGGTGCTTTTCTTTTCTTTGGTTATACTCTATTATTCGCTGTTTAGCCGGGACTATCTGATTGGTGGTAATTTTTGAAGTGGGAACTTGTATTTGTCCTATTAGCCTTTGCCCTTTCAAAACCTCGGGTTACCGGGGACGTCTCCCTTGGGCCTAGCCTCCCTAAATAGAAAGAACCTCCCCATTGTGGTGACATTGGGTGGGGAAGGTTCATGTTTTGCCAGTTTGACCTACTATCCTTTAGCCTCTCTCCCATCTACAAACTGTGCGATAACATTTTGGCGTCGTTGCTGGGGAACATTGAGTCAATTCTCCTCAAACGACAAATCTTTTCGGTAAGCCGTGCCTCAGAGACCTTTACTTACAAGCTTACCTAGCGACTCCACTAGGGTGTTTTCCCTATTTCTTTGATAGTTTCAAGAAAACTATCTGGCAACTCCACAGACCAAAAAGAGGTTCAGTAATCCTCCTTTGTCTTACAGAAGGAAGCCTCCCAGGAGCTCTCCTGTTGTCAAATCATTCTTCAGGAAAAGCCTTCCTTTAAGAATCATGTCTAGCTCTCAGACCGCTACAACGAACCCTACCAACAATCAAAGACAATGGTCGTCTACTCTTTTTAAACTGTTAGACATGTCAGCCATACTAGGCTACCCTAGGCAAATGCCACCCAAGTATGAGAAGTGGTTGCCTAAATTCATCGGTACCGATGCAATCAGTGTCGAAGAGCACATGAACAACTTTTGGGCATTTTTCCAGCTTCATCCATTAGTGACGATGCTGAAGATTTGGTCATGAAGTTGTTCTCCGCTACTCTTTATGATGCCTCAATGCGTTGGTACCTAAGCTTTCCTGATCGAAGCATCAAAACCATGGATAGACTTGAAGAGGCCTTTCTCAAAAGATGGAGTGTCAAAGAAGAACCCAATATGCTCCTCACCCGACTGAATAACCTTGCCATATAAGAAAATGAATCCATTCGGGAGTTCCACACCAGATTCGAGACTTTACTGCAAAGAATTCTCGCAAGCCATCATCAGAAAGATGACTACCTCGTCCATGTTTACACTGGATCTTTCAATGGCCAACTAGGGTATCTTCTTAGAGATAAAAACCCCTAGTCCATTCAAGAAGCCCAAGAGCCCGCTACTAAATTAGAGAGAAATCTCCTTTCATCCAAGATCGAGCCTTTTGCTAACCCAAGGGGGAGAATAGACACTAAACCAAAGATAGTTCACAATGCTGAGCCTACTTTAGATCTATGTACCAGTATCACCAAGCTACAAGCCTCTATGGATGGTATCATAAAGAATCAAGAGGAAATGATGAGCAAGATTGTCAAATTGGAAAGATCTCAGACCCAAGCAGCCAGGGTCCCGTACAAAGGGCAATTCCAGAAGGGAGGCCAATTTTATAAACCAAAAAATGAGCATGAAGTTCCAAATACCTTGGCCCCTTCAAACGTTGTTGATGAAAATCCTTGGTGCCTAGAATGCAGCGAAACACATTGGGAGCATGAGTGTCCTTACAATGGTGGCCATCAACGAGTCAACAACATGGATTGTTTCATGGAGCTTCCTCAAATAAATATCACCGTTGTAGAACATCAGGTAGCTGTGAAAGAAGCAGCCAGATCAGTATGGATGGCGGTAATCGACAACCTGGACCAGGAATCACGAGAGAAGCTAAAGAAATAAGAATTTCAGGTGTACAGAAGAAAGAATTTGAAACAACCTGCTGTTGATCAGGCAAAGCCTCCACCCCTGGAAATACTTCTTCCCAAGACATCCAAGGCTGGTAAGGTTGACCTAAACTTTGACTTCGAAGGGGCATTATCAAAAATGCATGTAAACGTCCCCCTGAGAGAAGCAATCAAGATCCCATCCATCAAGGAACGCTTTGACACTTTCTTTTCGGGATCAGATGAACCCATGGACCCCCCTATTATGTTGCAAGCTGATCACTGTAGGGTCCAGTATGGTGAGAACCCTCCTTTCTTCATGATGTTAGCAATGAACGACAAGAACCTCAACAATTGCATGTTAGATACAGGTGTTGGTGCCAACATGATGTCACTCAAAGTCATGCGACAAGTGGGTTTGAAGGTCACACGACCTTATAGAAATGCATGTGGCTTCGAATCTAAAGCCATACCCACACACGGGGTGGTTGAGAATGTTGAAGCTTGCCTGAAGGAGTACCCAGAGAAGATGGTCCACATTGACATCGTGGTAGTTGATGTCCTAGATGTGTGGGGGATGTTGTTATCTAGGAAGTTTGCTGCAATATTAGGTGGCACCCTTGAGATGGACCTCACATTCTTGCAATTGCCTTTGAAAAATGGAACAATAGGCTGTCTCCTCAATGTGCTAATAACTGGGGACCATGTGCAAGATATTACTCACCCCGTCAATAATAACAAAGCACAAGTCGAGATGATACACACTCTTCAAAAGTATTCTCTAGAAGATATGCCCTTTGCAACGGAAGAGTATTTTGATCAGATCAAATGGCCCAAGAAAGAAGAATACCAACAACTCCTAGATGAATTCAAGAACAAAGAGATTGGGACAGTGAAGATATTAAAGAAACATGAAGATGATGTACAAATTCACCCATATCAACAAGAAGTGTTTACAGCAGAAGCCCACCCTCCTCCCTCAACATAATACACTAGGATTGTCTAAGGAACGACCAAATACAAAGTCAGAAAGTACAAGGAGGGAGACATGCTATGGATATGGGATACCCAGAAAGGAGAGCCAACTAATGTAAAAGAAAGCACTCAGTCATGGCTTGGACCCTTCAAAGTTGGAATGGAATCAGTTAACGACTCATATTATCTATCCACTTTAGAGGGAAGAAGGCGCCCATTACCTATCAATGGGCACCTCCTCAAACCCCACCAAGGTGGGGGGACTTGACTTCATAAGTAAGTGCAGGTAAGTAGGCATTTTGTATTCGTGTATTATACCATTTGCATTTCATGTGAGTTTGCTTTCACATTTGCATCATTGATTGTTTTCTTTCAGCTTATATATATATCTATGTATGCTGGGGTGGCATTACCGCCCCATTTTTGTTATTGATGCCCCTATCGAGATTGAGCAGGTCTGGAGGTTATGCCAGAGATGCTGAGGTTTTCATACGTTCCACGGTGAGCACATGTCCCCGAGTTGGAGCCAGATGTTATCCCCGTTTTTTAAGGATAACTAGGAGATCATGTCTCGAGGCCCATAGGTCCTAGACATGGAGTACTGAGAGTAGGATTGACCTGAGCATGGCCTTAGAGGGCCTATCCTTTTCTTCTTCCATCAGATTTTTCTTGTCAGCAGAAGCAACGTCCATCACCATCGGCTTGGTCTTGTATCGGAAGAGGTTCTTGCTCCATGAGGTAATTGGTCCAGGTATCATGGTATGTGTCACTTTTGATCATTGAAACTTTTAAATATATGCATTTGATTCCTTTTATCTCTAACAACTGTTTGGATATTACATTAGCCCACTTGACCATGCTTGGGGAGATTGACAGGGTGCCCTAGCAAGCCTGTGCCCATAGGTCTTGGTTTGCCACTGGGAGAATTTCTGAAAAGCCATTGTTTGCTCCCATCATAGCAGCACTGTTTCATCTTATCTCTCACTCATTTATCCCATTCCCCTTGTCCGGGCATTGGGTTGACCTATTTGTAGGATTGCACCTTATCTCGTGGGAAGAAGGGGCTAAAGGCCCAGAAGGTAAAAACAGTTGGTAAAAGCCAAAAGCCTAAAAATGAAACCTCGAGATGCTTCGCCCAGGGATCCCCGAGAAGGCAATAAAAGGCCTCTTAGCAAGAAACAAGAGGGACCCGAAAAATAACAAATAAGACTTAGTCAGAGGATAGGGGGTCTCATCACGAGCCAACCTATTAGGTTCATTGGTACCTAGCAGTATGACATTGCCACCATCTGGTTACCACGCCAGGGCAGTGACCTCTGGTTGCATGAACAAGGGAAAGGGGGTGTCATCACGAGCCAACCTTCTCATCTCTGTAAAAGTACTTGTGGGTAACATTGTTAGCTCTGGTCACCATGCCAAGGCAATGTCCTTTGGCTAGCCCTTAAATAAAAGGAAAAAGAAGAAAAAAAAACAAATAAAAGAATAAAACAAGAAAAAGAATAAAGGCAAGAACGGGCTTCGAAAAAATGCATCCACGACAGGTACAACTCGCCTTCTACAAAGGCACCCAGAGATAACTTTATGCATCCTTGGCCCTCACTGCACCCACATGTCTGGACATCCCCTAACCACATCACCTCACCTACATGGCTTGGATGAAATTTTTCTGGAAACCTTCATTTTCTTGTGGATACTAGCCCAATAGGACGCCTTGTCTTTATCTCCAATCTTGTATTGCAGGTTTTTGTAATGTATTTGAGCTATTGACTGGGTTTTTATGCATATGTTTAATAATATTGATGGTGAGATGTGATTAACATTGCTATGATCCCGGTGACTGATGAGCCCATGCAGGGCGTAGCTTTTGATGTGCAGGACCATGCCTGACAGACAGGTACCATTTGGATCGGTACACATGGGGAGATGACCAGTTTGGACGAACATGGGGCTGAAGAGCCCACCAGATGGATGCTGAGACCCCATTAGGGGGTAGAGATAGGACGGAGATGGATCAGGGCTTTTGCACCGAAGAGGAAGGACGTTCCATTAGAGTCACTCCGACATGACTAGACCTGGGGGAATGACCCCTTTTCAGTGGAACGCCAGCCTTGGAAGGCTTGGGACGTCTCCATATTCACCATGACGTCATCCAGCTTCATGGAGCTTTTGGAGGCAAACTGGGCAGTAGTGGCATGTGTGGCATGTAGGAGAGGCTCCTAGGAGCTAACGTTTTGCTCCTTGGTGTCTCATTTTCCCTAGAAAGGGCTAGAGCCTCCCTTGAAGGGGATTTTACTCTCATTTTTACTTGATTAGGGCCTTTTAGTTACCATTTAATTTAAAAACAATATGATTTTGACATTATGGCCTTGTCGACCTTTTTATGACCTAAAAGGTAAAATTAGGTCATTGATACACTATATATTGAGGGTTTTGACTCTCATTTTTATCATCAATTACAACTCACTCATAGTGAGGTCTGATTTTTAGCACCTTATTGGGGTGTTTGGCTAAACTAGTGATGCGCACTTGTTGAAGGAAGAGATTGTTTGGCATTTATGGTGTTTCTCTTGAAGGAAGGTGTTACAACTAGGGTTTGCTTGATTATTTGTTCATGAAATGTAAGTGTTTTTTCTGCAAAACTTCTTATTGAATGGTTGTAGTTTAAATATCTTGCATATTGCTTATAAATTTGCTGAATCAAAACCCTAGGGGACAAACACACAAGTAGGTCGTTGTCTCATGTACCCTAATATAGAAGCTTTAAGCCATTGAAGAGGAAAGAGAGAGCCTAGCCATAACTACACTCCTTTTTCCTTCTTTATGCTAGCCGTACCTTTAGAAATCCAAGAGAGGGAGACGTTCTAGGCCTAGGTTATCTACACCTAGGGCTGTTTTTCCTTAGGGTTTGAAGAAAGAGCCTTGCCGCATCAACACTCTCCCTCTTTAAGCTCTCTCGTCTTGTTTTTGTGCTTTATCTGAGCTAGCTGTTTGCCAGGAAGGAGGAGAGAGCACGAGGCCTTGCTTTTGCAACATCGGAGTGAGCCTCTCTCCCCTAGGGTTCCGTCTTTGAGGCCCTGCTTTAGCATCACCTTGAAACCTTTCCCTCTTGTCCTTTGGAATCTCGTCCCCTTCAACTTGTGCGTCCTTCACTTTCTGACTCTATTTAACCCTAAGGCACTGATCTCTAGCCTCCAATGTTGAAGTGAAATCAAATCCAAACACTCTCAAACTTCTTTTAAACTGAAACCCTAACTACAGTAACCCTAACCTACTAACCTTAGAATGCTGACATCACCCTTGGCTATTTCATCTTGATGCAACAAAGTTTCACTTTATAAGCAATTGGATGGTAGTGGAGGGCATTTATTAGATTGAGCATTGATTGATTACATTGGATTCCATATCATTTTTGTATCTATTGACAAGTGACATATTTATCATTGCCATTTTGCAAACATTGACTTCGTAAATATTTACTTTTAAAAACTGCTTATATTGAATATCAGATAGTCATTGATTTATGAAGTACTAACCAAGATTGCATGTATTAGTCTCCTTGTTGTGTTGTCTCAACCGGGTGCTTTTCTTTTCTTTGGTTATACTCTATTATTGGCTGTTTAGCCGGGACTATCTGATTGGCGGTAATCTGTGAAGGGGGAACTTGTCTTTGTCTTATTGGCCTTTGCCCTTTCAAAACCCCAGGTTACCGGGGACGTCTCCCTTGGGCCTAGCCTCCCTAAATAGAAAGAACCTCCCCATTGTGGTGACATTGGGTGGGGAAGGTTCCTGTTTCGTCAGTTTGACCTACTATCCTTTAGCCTCTCTCCCATCTACAAACTGTACGATAACAGGACCATTTCCCACCTTGGGCCATTCTCCCTACACTAATCAAAGTGCACCCGGGAGAGAATGTATAAACCCTAAGGAATGCTGAGCCTGGACCATTCCTCCTACACTAGTCAAAGTGCACCTTGGAGAGAATGTATAAACCCTAAGGAATGCCTGTCCTTGATTGCTGAGCCTGGACTATTCCTCCTACACTAATCAATGTGCACCCTGGAGAGAATGTATAAATCCTAAGGAATGTCTGTCTGGACCATTTTCTCTGTTAACCACAAGAGGAAAAGACTGTCCTGTATCAACCTCCAAAACAGACCATTCCTCATGTTAACCATAATGAGAAATCGCTGTCTGGCGAGGTGGGCCAGTCTTCTTGAGTAACCCTCAAGAAGAGAGACTGCCCTAGACCACTCCCCATGTTAACCACAATGGGAAGTCGTTGTCTATGATACTTTAGGAATTTGGACCATTTCCCATGTTAACCACAATGGGAAATCGTTGTCCGTCATAAATCTCAATCCACTCTCCGAACAAGAAAGCATCTGACCAAGATGGACTATTTTTTAGTCTTGAAAATGAATGTCTTCAATAATATTTTCAGTGCTCCCTCCCAACCTGTGAGTCATCTCTTCCTTTTTCAATAAGGATGTCGTTTCCACGAGCTTCAGCTTGAGTGTGCAAAGTCTTTTATCTTTGGACAGAAGCTTTACCAAAATGTCTGTTTATCTGCTCATCTGTGGAGATATGTATTGTAATGTTTGATTTCAAATGTACTTTAGTCTGTGTTATCCACCAAGTTGCACTATGGTGAATTTCCGCCGAGCCGCCAAAGATTTGAACATTATTGTTCAAAAATTCAGAAGTTCAGAAATTCAGCCGGTCTAAAAGACCACCTGGTTACTTTACATTTCCATAAAAAATTGTAATAAGAGATGTTGGCATGATGAATTTGTAAAAGGTCTTAGCCACCTTAAGTCCTAAGCGTGAGTTATACTCTGGAGTGTTTTTTCACTTACTAATTATATTTTGCCGCTTTTCAGGCGATTTATAATTTATGAGTTTTTTCACTCAATCCTCCAGAGCCGGACTATATGCTCATGGTTGGGGCTTGAGCATGGATCTAAGCCTAGTGTCTGATGTATATTACCATGCCAAACATCCTCCTAGAGTCTTATGGAAATGTACTAAGTCCCCCCTAGGATTTTTTAATTTTTTCAGTTAATTAAAAAATTGCCAGAATTCGGCAATTTTTAATTAAAAAATAAAAATGCTTAAAAAAGTAAGTATTTGGGCTTCAAATTGGCCATGGGGATGCTCATTTTTGGACCTAGAGCACCCATGTTACCTAATTAGCCACTTACTTGGGTAAAATTAGTGATTTTCATCACTTAATTTTGATTTTACCCTCAAAACCCAAAAAAGTGCATTTTAATTCAATAAAATCAGCCAATAAAATCAGCCAAGTGAAATTAAAAAAAGAATAAAGGGGGACAAATTTGGAGAGAAATTAATTGCAAAGTCAATCAAGAGGTCAAAGGGGACAAGATCAAACTAATTGGCACTTGATTGATTGGAGATCTTTTTGGTTATGAGCATGTGGGCCTTGGGAGGTGCGCCCCTCTTGGAGAGGTGGCGCCCTTTTGAGGTGGCAGCCCACAAGCTCTTGAAGTGGCGCCCTCTCCCTCACTCTTGAATGGGTTTGACATTTGTTTGAAGAGGGGAGAGGTGGCAGCCCACTCTCCCCACTTGGCAGCCCACATCCCTCCACTTGGTGCGCCCTCCTTGAGGAGGCCATGCGCCCCTCTCCTATAAATAAAGAGCTTCTTCCTCTTATTTGCTAGTTGGAGCAAGAGAAGAAAGCCTATTGTACTATTTTGTAATACTTTCTCATATTGGAATAAATCAAAGACTTTGGAGGTCAAAGATTGGTGTTGTGTGCTCATGTGTGGATACGAATTTTAATTGAGGTGATGTTGTTTCATAATTCATGCTTGTATATTTTGGTTTAAAGTTTGGCCATTGCTAGAAGTAGTTTTACTTGCATGGATAGGAGTGCTAATCTTGTTTGAATAGTCTTCCTATTGTTTATCTATTAGTAGGGTTTCAAATAGCAATTTGTTTGGTTTAACTAATTGTTCATTTGAGTCTTGCTTGTAGGTGGCACCATATTTTCTAACCTCTTATTGTGCAAGGGTTGTGAAGCGATTGAAGCTCCATTTGAAGAGTTGGAGGATCTAGTTTGAAACTCTTTCTTCTTCAAGATCTAGAGGAAAATCCCTCTTCACTCCATCAAGAAGGACTCCATTGCCCAACACATTCCAAACAAAGTTTGCTTCCTTTTCTCTCCTTCTCTCTAAAGGCAAATTTCTTGGTTACTTGGTTACTTGGTTCTTTAAATGCAAAGAAGAGCTTGTTATCTAAATCCATAGTTTACTTTGCATTTTCATTTGTCTAAATCTATCAAAGTTAATTTTTATATCTCATAAGAAATAGATTCGGCAAAGCATTAAAGCAAATTTTTAGCTAAGTTCTATTTCCAATTTTAAAGGCTGAAAATCGTTTGCTTTAAAAGATCTTTTAAGGTTGTATTTGGTAGTGAAAGTACCTCTGTATTTCTGTTATATAACAGCAATAAAAGACCCTAAGGAAGCTAGCTCTTTAGCTTGAATTCCTTAGTTAAAATATTGCCGAAAATTGCTAAAATAACTTAGAATTTTTTCGGAAATTTTTCTCATAACCCAAGACACTTCTAAAGTGTTTTTGGACATCTTTTATGTTTGTTTGCTTGCTGTTTTGTGCAGGTTGGTGAACAGATAGAAGGAGGCTCTGTCCATTTCGGGCGGATTAGGGGCATCCGGGACCCCCGGAGGCCATTTTTCTACTTCATAAAACTCTGTAAAACTTTGTAAGAGCTTGTGAGCTCCCTAATGAATGCTCACAACTCATCCCAATAAGCATTGTACAAGATCATAATAAAATAAGCGGGGCTACAAGTTCCCGCTCTTCAAACCCCCCAGGGGGGAGTGGTGTTGTGGTGATTTTGTCAATTTTTGCAAATTGTTAGTT
>CBVK0100692126.1:0-11204 GCA_900067695.1 Picea abies | reverse complement strand
TTGACAGAGAATGAAAAGCTACTCCATTACTCAACCTGCTAAATAAAAACAAAAGAGCCAAGAAGAGAGAGGCAAAACAAGAGGATCAATGGAGGTATCATGGGAAAATGAAAGTTGTACAATTTTCCATGAAATTAATAGTGACAAGAGGATGTAATCTTGCCTATAAAATGGAGGCTACCATACTACTCCATTTCCCAAAAGATGTGTAAATAATATAAGATAATCTACTTATTAAGATAAGACAAGTATATTAATGTTCGACAAATGACCACAAAAGTAGGTCAATGAGACTGTTTTGGTACAATGATGTCTATACAAAGCAAGAGCACTAAAGCAGCTCCTATATACAATCAAGAAGCAATAAGTAAAATATAATATATGTCTAATCTTAAAACCTAGAGAGCCACTAGAGAGGTCTTATCCCAATCATGACCATATCATGGCAATAGATTTTTTTTCTTGAGTATGGAATGAAAATAGAAAGGGTTTGGAGAGCGCGATCTATCCCTGTTAATGATGTATAGCAATCCCCAAACATCCATGCAAAGGAGTAAGCAAGAACCAAAGTTGTCTTGCACAAGAAACCCACCTAAACTATTTTGTGGTCTGAGGAGGTCATATGGGCTTCTAAGGGATCATGGATACCAAGGAGGAACCTCTATACACAATAACTGGTCAACATAATCTAGAATCGTCTACTACTTCCAAGATAACCTTGCTTCTACAATCATCTAGTTAGTTTAGTAAAATTTTGGCAGAACAAATTTTTACATAATAATTTTAAGAACGGGCTAGTTTAATAGAAAACTAACAAAAATGATTTAACGGTCCCTAAAGTAATATCCAAATCCACTTTTCAACGTTATAATTGTTTATGAAAGTTATTTATGACATTGAAACACAATACTTGTCCAAATCCACTTTTCAACGTTATAATTGTTTATGAAAGTTATTTATGACATTGAAATACAACAGTTGTATAGTTGGGATTCTTAACTGTGTGAATAATCAGGATGACACCTATGGCCCCAAAACAATGGGGCAAGGATGAATTTACAGCGCCAGTATCTTTGGGAACTTAGTATGACATCTCTTCATTCTAATACAAACGTCCACCACATAATCTAAAGTTTACACAGAGAACAAGGGGGACTGTCACTATCCCAATCGTGACCACATCATGACAATAGTGTTTTCATGAGTATGGAATGCAAATAGAAAGGGTTTGGAGAGCACGATCTATCCCTGTTAATGATATATATCAATTCCCATACATCCTTGCAAAGGAGTAAGCAGGAACCAATGTTCTCTTGCACAAGAAACCCACCTACACTATTTTGTGACGTGAGGAGGGAATAGGGGCTGCTAAGGATCATGGATACCAAGGAGGAACCTCTATAAAAGAAAAAAAATCCCTTAAGATGAAGGAACAAAATCAAATACCCACCTACACTATTTTGTGACGTGAGGAGGGAATAGGGGCTGCTAAGGATCATGGATACCAAGGAGGAACCTCTATAAAAGAAAAAAAATCCCTTAAGATGAAGGAACAAAATGAAATGTAGTATACACAGTAGCTGGCCAACACAATCTTCTATAATCATCTACGACTTCAAAGGCAACCTTGCTTCTATAGTCATCTGGTTAGTTTAATGAAATTTTTGCAGAACAGATTTCTAAATAATAATTCTAAATAATAATTTTAAGAACCCGCTAGTTTAATAGAAAACTGACAATTAATAAAATAACTATATAACCTATAGAATAACCATTTAACAAAGAATATGAAAGAATGTGTATCTACCTGATTCTGACTAGTGGTATTCTTCGTCATCCCTCTTTTTTGACACGTCATTTTTCTCTGCAATCACTGCTAACAAATATTGGAAAAGAATTAGGCTCTACCACCATTCCGATTATATATAAATAATATAAGCAACCCAAACAAACAAACCTATGGAAGAAATCAAGGGGATCTTAGATTGAAACAAAAGCATCCACTGTCTCATCTTCTTCCTCTTCCTCGATGGCAAACCTTCCTTTCTAGTCTCATCTTCTTTTTCTCAATGGTGAACCCTCCTTTTTAACCTGTTGCAAATCAAACATTTCAAATCATTAGTTAGGCCAAAATCAATGACTAAAAACTTCCCAAAAAATTAAAGGAAAACAAGCTTGACACACCCTTTAGAACCACCAATGAATTGACACACCCTTTAGTCTGAAATAAAAAAAAAATGAACTTTACCTAGAATAACCAATGAATTAACACACCCTTCAGTCTAAAATCAAAATAATAGTAAAACTCTTGCGCTTCATTCTGAAATCAAATAATAAATAAAAAGGTTTAACCTATGATCAAAATAATAAATAAAAAAGTTTAACCTATGACCATGAAACAACCTTATGGCTACAACTCTTACTGTTCTATGCAGACTAGGTAATCCACCCAGCGAAATCATCTATCGGATTCCTCCACTCCCATGAGTATCCCCTCTACCCATTCATCTTTGGTTCTGTTGTATATCCTGCAACAAAATTTAAAAAACACCCTCAATGAATGCAATCAACATATTAAGAAAACCCTCAAACAAAGAAAACACAGGTAGAAAATGCACAGAAGTCTAACCCTCGAACATGAAATCACTCAATCACACGCAATCACAACTATGTAACGTTGTTTCGAGAATCGTAATTACTGAAATTTAATAAACAGATTTCTAAATAATTATTTTACATCATATTAGACCAACTTTTTCAGTGATTTAACCCCATGTTCTACGGGGTTAGCGGTTTACCTACACGGAGAGCATGAAAGAATGAGGCAGACAGCAAATGACAGAAAATGAGGAAGAAAATCCCTCTCTCCTTCTCAATAATTTCACTGGCCAAAAAGGTAAGAATAGACCTCATGTCCTCTTCTTCCTCCAAGACGCCAAAATAAGTATTCTTCATCCTCTCTCCTGCAAACCAGGTAGAATGAGTATGAAAAGCCCTACCTCCTTCACGACCATGATGATGCCATCTTCTGGCTCTCTCAATAATTTCACTGACTAAAAAAAAGGTAAGAATAGACATCATGTCCTCTTCTTCCTCCATGTAACCAAAATAAGTATTATTCATCCTCTCTCCTGCAAACCAATTAGAGACGGAAACACCGCCTGCGAGACATATATATAAACAACAACTCAAATAAACCAACACAAACCTGAGCTCCGAAGTTTCTCCTATCAACTTCTTCCTCGATGTCAAAAGCAATAAGCAAAGCAACTGCCAAAGAAATTAAAAGCTTAAATATCAGCATAGAACAACTATTATCAACCAGATGGCAACCATTCTGCGATTATTAAAAACTTCTGAATTATATACATTAAAGACAAATTACCTAAAACAAAACAAGCCTGAGCTACGAAGCTTCTCCTGTCGACAAATTACCTAAAACAAAACAAGCCTGAGCTACGAAGCTTCTCCTGTCATCTTCTTTCTCGATGTCGAACCACCTTTTAGACAAAAACAGGTAAGAATAGACCTCATATCCTTTTCCTCCAAGTCGCCAAAATAAATATTCTTCATCCTCTCTCCTGCAAACCAGTTAGAGACGGAAACACCGCCTGCGACATATATATAAACAACAGCTCAAATAAACCAACACAAACCTGAGCTCCGAAGCTTCTCCTATCAACTTCTTCCTCGATGTCAAAAGCAACTGCCAAAGAAATTAAAAGCTTAAATAACACCATAAAACAACTATTATCAACCTGATGACAACTTTTCTGTCCATAATTATTATTAAAAACTTCTGAATTATATAGATTAAAGAAAAACTACCTAAACCAAAATAAACCTGAGCTCCGAAGCTTCTCCTGTCATCTTATTTCTCGATGTGGAACTACCTTTTACCTTCTTTCTGGATATCGAACCGCCTTTTACCTGTTTCAATTCATTACCAAGTCAAAATCAATAAGCAAAGCAACTGCCAAAAAAATTAAACATTTCAACAATGTCATCTCATATCCGCAATGAATGCAAACAAAGATTGAAAAATAATCAGGCTCTGCTGCCATTTATGAGGCCCCTAGGTTGAAACAACATCCCTTATCTCATCTTCTTCCTCAATAGAAAACCCTCATGTTTAACCTACTGCAAATCAGAGCTTATTTCAAATCATTAGCTAAGCCAAAACCAATAACTGACAATGAAAAAATAAAAGAAAAAATTAAATTATAATACATGCCTGGAATGGCCATCTCTATGGATTGAAATGCTCTTGAGTCTAAAATCGAAATAATAGTGCCATCTCTATGGATTGAAATGCTCTTGAGTCTAAAATCGAAATAATAGTAAAACCCTTCCAGACAATAGTAAACCCCATTTGATTTGCGACAGCTTCAGTGTGAAATCGAAATATGAAATAAAAGTGTTAACCTCTTCCGGGGTCACCTAAAATCTTTTGGTGAAATTTTGGCGGACAAACGTCTGCGGGGTTAGCGGTTTACCAAATCAAGAATGACCGAATGACCAGTCCGTATATACGACCACCCATTATCAAAACAAATGGAGAAACCGATCAAGAAAATGGGCTGTAAAATGAGACATGCATGGCCATGCAGTGAACAAAAATATATGAACAAGAAACAAGCCAAACCAGTGCAGCGAACCAGACAAATATGTACAAAGAAACAAGCCAAGCCAATTTCAAAGTAGAGAAGAAGATAACAATTTCAAAGTAGAGAAGAAGATAACACGAAAGTGAGAGCATGTTGTGTATATGAGAACGCCTTATATACCCTCTCCATCCTTTCAAACGGTCATAAGCGAACTGATAGCGAAATAACAACAAAGCTGTTGTTTAGAACCTGAATTTTCAGGCGAAAATATCCCTCCCGTAAAAATTTTTAACTTTTACGTGGACCATTTCTTCCGATTTTAAATTTTATATTTTAAAATTCTTAAATATTTTCTTTGCCTTGAAAATTAATATGTATTTTTAACTTTAAAAATAATTATTTTAAATTCAACATAATTCATAAATTATTTACAAAAGATTAAAAGTTTCAGCTAAGGAATTATTTTAAATTCAACATAGTGTTCCATAAAGTTCCATCAAAGAATTAATGTGGTTTTCTTTTAATAACGAGTGACACTAAATGATATATGGAGTTGCTTAAAAATTTAGGGTCGATTGTCCGATGGCCAATGTCCCATGTGAGAGATCCTGAGATGACATCACTTTTGGATAGGCAATTTTGGATATAATTTTGAGAAAAATCTAAGTACGAAGAAAGCACATAGAAGGAAAACCCTAAGTATAAAGAAGTGCGCAAAATGAAGGAATCAAGTAAAAGAAGGAATCGCCCAAAGGGAAGAATTCACGCAGAAGATAGAAAGAGTGCAAAAGGACGTAAATGACATAGACAATGCAAAGACAAAGGGATAAAGCAAGTGAGCGAGAAAAGGAAGCGCAAATGACGATGGTGAGACTTTCAAAAAATAGAAGGACAACACAAAAGTTGTATAAAGAACAAGAAGTAGAAGAAGGAAAATAGCCAGTTAATTGAAGATGGCTATGCGATGCATTGTAATGGGTTATTTTGGGAAAGATAGAATAGAGCTTGAAACTTTAGATTTTGGGGTATAAATATGTAACAGGATTGGGATATATATATATATATATATATATATATATATATATATAAGAGAGAGAGAGAGAGAGAGAGAGAGAGATGTGTATGTAAGTACGTGGAGGTGTGCATGAAAGAGAATTGAGGTTATGGAAAGATCTTGAATGTAAGTGTTAATTAGTAAGAAAGAAGATGAATAGAGGAGTTTAGAAAGGACATGGTGTCTTGTGTTCTTACTTGTATTTATGCATTCAGGAATGATGATATACTTTGCAGAATGAATTTAGTCTAGGAATTGGTTATGCTGGAATGTTCATTTATGGCTGTGATTGTTAGGTAATAATGAAGAACATACATAAGTTAAATGATTCATGCATCAACCTCCCTTTCTCTTACTGTTGCAGAAACTTGGTTCTTGCAACCCCAATAGATACCTCGGGTGAGACTTTATCTATGCAAACAGGTGATGCTGAAAGGGTCAGTGTCTTGAGGTTTTTGTTGGTCACGGTCAACCCAAACCTTGGGTCTGATAACCCCTACGCAGACAAGAAGCAGCCAACAAATGGTTATGTTGTCAGGACCAAGAATTTGTGATTAAGGAAATGTTTTGGAGGCCGACTAAGAAAGAAATCATTGACTGGTTGGAACAAAAAGAACGTGACTTCGCACGAAAAGAGAATAGGAACCCTCGAATGAGTGACGAGCAATGGATGCAAAAGTATGTGTTCACTGATCAACATGAAATTTTCTTTAGCAAATTCCCAGAAATTCTGACTGAGTGGCTAGAAAGGTTAGTAGAGAAGACATGAAGGTTTAGTGTTGCAGCACTAAAGAATTGGAATCTGAAACTGGTAAGGTAGCTAAATTCAGTAAGTAACCCAACTACTCGAGCAGTTGATTTTTGGTTGGATAGTATACTAGTGGGTTATGTTACAAAATTTGTCATAGATTGCATTCAGTCATACAGTGTTGTAAAAATAAAGTTTTTCAAAGGTCCACGTGGGAGGTTCTTGAAATCATTAAATATGTGGATAAAGATGTTATTATGTGAAAAGCATGTGATGATAATGGAGTCCAACAACTAAACGGGCTTTACGCACATAGGGGAGTGGGAGGATAACAGAAGGATTGCCTAAGAAAGGGGAGGAAGCCATGAAAGAGGAAGGAAGGAAGGGGCTGAGGATGCAAGAAGGTAGTACACTAGAGGAAGACTACGAATTTGGAGAGTTGCACGGAGGAAGGAGGTATAAAAGGAAAAATATTGGGGCTGGGAGAGAAGAGTCGCACAGTGATCCAAAAGTACAAGAACCTTGAGAACAAGTCTGAATTGTAGAGATACCATATATATGAGGCAGAGAAGAGGGGTGCAAGTCCAATCCAATAATAGAAGAGTCAGAAATTCCTACTCAGACAGGATCATGTGTTGAATCCACGACACCATGTGCGTCACCACGATCAAAATAACATTTGAAGACTTGTCAAAAGCCATCATAGTTAGCCAAGGAGGACATCACAATACCAGTCAAAATAGTGGGAGTAGTGCACAGAATCAAAATCAGAGTGTACCAACATCACCAAGATGAAGGAATACAAAAACCAACATGACAAGGATAGATAATACTCGTAGACTTCTTAAATTCAAGGGAGTAGGGTCAAAAGACCCTGAACAACACTCATTTGTCTACGAGGCAGTTTGGGCTGCTAAAAACATACAAGACGAAGCAATGAAGATTGTGCAGTTAGCGACAACGTTTAGGGGCCGCGCACTAGTATGGTATATGAAGTTACAGGGTATTACAACTACTGGATAGTCTAGGACTTTGGTAGAAATAAAGCAAGCGTTATTAAAGGAGTTCAATAAGCCGAAGTTAGAATCATAATATATTATTGAACTAAAGGAGATCAAACAGGTGCAAACAGAGTTAGTATGGGATTACGATCAATGCTTTAAGGATGTAATGGGGAGACTGACTTTCTAGATTCGATATCAGTAACTTCAAGAGTGGTTCATTGTAGGATTACTACCCCACATTCATAGACCACTAATTCAACAAAAGGTTGTGTCACAACCCAAGGCACTAGAAACCATAATGAAATTAAAGTCGTCACCGATAGCAGACACTAGGGGAATGGCACAATTTCAAACATAGATAGCCACATTAACAATTCAACTGGATGATCTTACCAAAGAAAGGGAATAGTGAGAACAAATTTGGTGTAGCAAGTGCAGGTCAGAGGACCACCACAAGGACGAATGCCCACCATTCACGCAGTACTTGGCAATAGGAGCACATAATCCACTACATGGGGGAGGATACTGTGAGATCTGTAAGAAATGGGAACATCATCCCACTGAGTGTCCATTACTCTAGAAATATCAGAGTACTCCAAAGAACTTGTTTTGCAATTTTTGTAGATCAATAGGACATGAATAAAATGACTATCGTGGGTTTCGATCTACTAATGGAGTGCACATAAGATATATACATGATCTAGGAAGAGAATATCGGCGGAGATGGGAGTGGTGTGCAGTATAACACTAAGAGAGGTTTCAATCAGGGGAACAAAGAAAATTTTGGCAGAGGTCGAGGAAGAGGGAATTTTGGTCAAGGAGGATGAGGATCAATTATATGTTACAACTGTAATAAAACAGGACACTTAGCCTGAGATTTCTAGAACCTGTGTACCACGTGTACATATTGTAGAGCACTAGATCACACAACAGAGGATTGTCCCCAACTAGTTGCAAAATGGAAAGCTAGAGGTAACCCAAATCAAAATCCGCATTGGAATCAAAATGTGCAAATGATATCAGTGAAAAACGTAGTGAAGGACCAAAAATCGCAATCACTATACGTGGAGGAGCTCACACAAGCACTGATATAGCAACTCAAGGAAATCAAACAGATCAGTGGGTAAGGAAGTCGGTAGGGCCTATGCCAGCATTCAACCCACAGCATGAAAAAGAGACATATTAGAGCACACGAAAGGAAATACTTGAACCACATGGGGAAGCATCCACATCATCACTACCTCATCTAGAAGACCCAACGGTACCTGAAAAGTCAAGTGTGAAAGTAAGTACACTAACCGAATTCTTAAAACATTGTGTAGAATTGATGAGAGATAGAATTGCACTTAGTATATTATACAAAATGATTGATCATTATGCAAAAGGAAGGGACACTCATGTCACACAACGAATGGTAAACCAAGTACTACGCAGGAAGAGAACCAATGGGGAATTCAAGTGTAATGCACGGATTGGGGAATACGATGTGGATAATGTTATCCTAGACATAGGAACGAATGTGAATTTACTACCTAAGAAGACATGGGAGATGACGGGTGAACCTGAATTAATATGGTCCCCTATCGAGTTAAGGCTCGCGAATCAGTGTAAGATAGTCTTGATAGGGAGACTAACGGGGATACCTGTAAACATAGATGGGGTGCACAACATGGCAGATTTTGAAGTGATTGAGATCGTAAACGATAGTCAATCATATCCATCTTTAATGGGACTAGAATGAGCAGTTGATAACCAGACAATTATTAACTTGAAAAGAAGGGAGATGATCTTCGAGGTTGGGGATCTAAAGGTTACTGCACCCTTGGACCCATTAGAAGGGAAGATATATATAGAGTCAGTAAGAGAAAATGACATGGAAAATTTATATAATCTGACAGCGTGAATGGAGGATTATGTCTAACCAACAACGGATAGTGTGCTTAATTGGAGAAGTTTCATTTCATGCGCATGAGATTTAGAAGTTGGTCTAGAGAATTGGTAGCAGAGGATGCATGAAGTATAAACTAGAAGATGTGCCCATATAAACCGATATTTGTGCTAGATTGGCACATAACTATATGAACCACCCAGGTACGATGGACTAACTGAGATTAATGTGTTTATAAAATCATTTGAATTACAGGTACCTAAACAACAGAGGTGTAACATCCCAGTTTTAACCCTTATGAACTATAATGTAATATGTAATCGTGACTTAGGCTGGTGAGTCGGTAAATTCAAAAAGGGGCCAGAGTGCCTAGGAAATGTAATACTTCATATAATACTTTCAGAATTCGACAATTAGGGAGTCATCGCGTGTTAGAGTCTCAGAACGCCTGAATCCTAGAGTCCCGGAGCTCTTATGGATCATAGATCTTAACGGAGAAGGAGGTTCATTGATCCATGAGTCCTCCAGGAATTTGAAAGTTCGACGTTCAGGTGTTTTGAAATGTGCTGGTGTGAAATCCTCTGAAGTAGCCGAAGTCCAAGAGCGTCGGAGTGACATGGCATGTTGACATCACTGAGGGTAACATGGACCCACTTCATGCATGCCACATGTCATTCTGTTTTATGAAAATCACAGACCCTTTGTGCCAATTATAACTTGACATGTGTCACCCGTAGGATGGGCCACATGTCATCTCCGTATTTTTCGCCATGTATCACCCCACTAATGCGTAGTTACTGATGAGACTCTGGAAGTTCGGAGGTTCGACATTTGGGGATAAGGGAGTATGTTGTTATGAGAACCTCCGAAGTTAGAAGCTCTAGAGCACCAGAGTAAGAATACTCCAAAGAGCCTCTCCGAGAGTTTTCCAGTTCGACATTTGTAGGGAATGTTGTTCAGTATAGGCGGAACCTTCGAAGCCCTAAGTTCCAAAATTATGAAGTGTGTAAGGACCGTCTGTCTCAACATTTGATTAATTCATGACCATTGATCTTGTTGAAGCCTCTAGATGGGATGGGATTGTCCATTCGATGAGACATCAAATCTCAATCGTCTGATCTACTAGTAGATTCGTTGGAAGGGCTTTGGTGAAGCTTAACTCTGGGAGAAATTGGAGATTGAAGATGGAGAATAGTCAAAGGCTGAAGTTCGGAGGACTTGGTCTACGTGTCGATCTCACAATAAAATAAAGGGGTTGTTTAGAGGCATGAAGAGCCTAGAAGTGAATAATCCCTCGAACATTATGTTTGAACGAGGTCTTGTGTAGAGAATAAAGAGAAAAGCTCTAAAGGAAGGCACTAAAGAATTAATAAGCCCGTCATTTCAAGCCGTGGTCACATGGAAATTGGATTGAAGGAAGCGCCTGTGCATAATTCAGATTCTGTACCAATTTCAAGGGGGTTGTGGAATTTTTAGACAAAATCTTGTTGCAAAACAAGAGAAAAAGGGTTGAAAGTAGTTTTTTCAGGAAGCCATAACTTTCAGCATAGATATCGAATTGGGGGTAAGATTACAATTGTTAGGAAGCTGAGTCGGAGGAGAATGACCTGGAATCATTCTATTTTGGATAATTGTTATAACTGTGATATAAGTTTTCTTCATGAATTAAACAGAAAAGGTACCTGTAAATTTAATTGACAATTTTTGTATGATATGTATAATTTTAACAAGATGGTTGCTTGCAAGTTTGTCAGGATTAGAGGTATAACCATATCAATTCAAGAATAGGATCAGATGTTAGGGTCATGGAGGCATGACATAGATTACAAAAGTTGGATGAGGTACTACAAAAGAAAGAATCCTCACATAGGACATGAAGCTAGCAGGTGAATAATGTCATTAA
>CBVK0100692125.1:0-11204 GCA_900067695.1 Picea abies | reverse complement strand
TAAAGTGAGATTTTCCGAAGCGTAACCTCCTCACATATTTAGACCTGAAACGAATGTTGTTCGTTGATCATGGTCTTAGATCAGCGGTTCGATCTATCTACGATGCTGCTTTGCCTTGGTGTTAAATCCAATGACCCTTCATATTTTCTTATCCTATCATTCCACTTAATTTGATCCAACGATTGACAGATATTTGGGTGATCGAATTGTCAATCGTTTTTCCCTTCTAAGCTTTGATCTCTGCATACTGTTCGCTTCTCGTCCTAAGATTTTGTTGTTCCTGTTTTCCATCGTCGCTGTTGTTCTTTCCATTAATGAAAAGCACAATCTTCTTATAAAACATGACAACAATCCCATGCTACATATCTAATGGTGGATTTCTGCTGATGGTACCCTTTGATTTTTACTATCCTTTCCCATTCATATTCTTATTTTTCCTTGTTGATGTTAGCCATTTGCGCTACATGAAGAAGGATATGAGGGTTCATTCTTATTCCAATCCACTTTTTTTTCAATTTTCTTAGTGCTTCTTTGTAACAAGTTGTTCTGATAAGAGAACACTGTAGAGCATTGGGAGAATGGGGTTCTTTAATCTGCAGTTTGTGAGGCAAGGAGTTCCACCTCCTGTGGCAAGCTTCTGCTACCTCCTCACCCACGAGTCTCAGTGTATCATATAGGTGAGCCATTGCTTCTCTTTGCTTAGTTGTTCATATTGGAACCATTTCTTTGTTTATTGAGAGGTTTGATATGGCTTGGTATGACATCTCATTTCCTAGTTGATTTAGCACTAATCCGCAATGGTTTTTGAAATTCATTTTCCTTGTACGTTTTTAGCTCTTTTGCCCTCATTTCTTCGTGTATTAACCAGGACATAAAGGCCATCATCTGAAAAACCCTTACATATGGATTTAGGTTCCATTTGTAGGGGTGTGGGAGGATAATGTTGTGTAAGTAAAACTCACACATCCTTTCCTTTTCTTCCATGTTTCAGTCTTGGTAGGCATATAAGAAATTTTTGGGTGTGTCAAGGTTGTATCTTACCAGTTAAGCCAGATTTTGAATTTGATTTTTGTGCCATTTTTGTTTAAGGAACAATACATATACCCTAGTAGGTTGTTTGGACTCCAACATATCTAGGGACACCTGCATTATGGTATTTACTATATCTTCCATGGTCTCTATATTTTCACTCATGTAATCCAAATCTCACTTTGCTTCTTCCAATTTCTATTTTGGTTTTTGATTTTCCACCCTTAGTTTTTTATTGTATCCAATATTCTGCATGGTCATGATCTAGAATTTCTCTTGCAGGTGTTAAATTTGCTTCTCCATTTCTTGATGTGATTCTTTTTTATTGTTTCCTTTGTTACTTTATTCCATTCTCTTCCATTTTATAACGTCAACCTTGGATTTTTCCAACTCCAACAGGGTGGCATAGAGAAGTTTTTCCATTGGTGTCTTAGTTTTGGAAGTTCCTTCAATTGGTAGTGGATTCTCTTATGTGCCTTCTATCTCTCCTTGGGGTGATTTTGCTTTGGATCCTTGCAATCCTTCTAGGCTAGGGGAGTATTTTACTTCCTCAACTTCATACTTCTTAAGGCATATGATACCATTAGCTTGATGAGCCCATGGTGGGACAAGAAATCATACTTTCCCTTTTTTACCTTGATGCTCGTCACCTTCAAAGATTGAAGGAGAAAATAGGGTACAATTAAGTTGTTGTCTAGTTGTTGGTTGGAGTAATGCCTGAGTTGATGGATACGTTTGAAATGATATGCACACACTACACTCATCCTCCTCTCACAAGTGACATATTTGATTATGTGATAGGCCACTTTTGGCTAAGGGTGAGGGAGGATTTCTCTCTTGATGCAAATTTTATCTTCTTGTGGTTTTTCATTTGGGTAAAAAAATGACTTTTTGTCATTGATAGCCTCTTACTTTTCTTCCTTATCCCAAGGAAGACCCATTGGTAGGATATATATTTTGCTGATAAATGCTTCATTGACCCTGATAACCAGACCTCTCACTGTTGATACATATTCTTGTTCTTTTATGTATTGAAAATTAAGTGCAAACTCTAAATCAATTTCATTATCAAAACCCATGAATATTTCAAAGTAACCTAACTAGCTGCTTCTCTGAAGAATCTCCACAATTTATGGATTATCATAAATTCTTGATGGTTCTATTGGTTCCCTTTTATTGAACCCTTCTCCCATGTTCTCTTAGAAATTGTTACTCACTGATGTATAGAAGTCAAATGCACAAATATTTTTTCCAAGGGATAAGAGATTTGAAAAGAAAAATATGGGCTATACTTTCTTGTAGGAGGAAGTATACAGGAAGAGAAGAAAACAAAAATTAAGAAAATCAATCTTTGTTCTTCACAAAACTTTTAGTGTTTTTGAGCCAAGGGTTTGCAACATAAATTACTGATAAATTTAGGGCTTCAAAAAGGTATTCAAGAGTGACATCAAGAGGAAGGGGGTATTTTCTCAAGGCGTTTCTATAGGACTATGCAGACAATCTCTACATAACTGTGCAGACAAATTTCTACAGGATTGCAAACCATTGCTCATGAAAATTATGTAGACCATTGCACATGAAAATTATGCAGACCCAACAAAACGATTTTGACCATATAGAATTTTAAAAACAAAAATTTAACAATAGTTTAAGGAAAATTCGAGGCAGAGAGCAATTCTCTGTGAGGAAGATTTCGATAGCTACCTTCCTATGGTGACCCTGTTTCTCTGGAGAGAATCCTTATTTCTGGATGACTGCTTGCCTGTCTATCCCGATCTGTTAGCTGGTACTCCTTATCTCTTTTTGATGCTATAGAGTCCCTTATGTTTTACAACAATTTGAAATGGTGACCAAAAAGTTCACTTACTTGCACTTATGCCTAAATTTTGGGTTTAACTCCCATCTTATCCCAATTGTCGATATGATGGCTATTATACTCATGAAATCATGTTTTTGGGATCTTCAGTTCGTTTGGATGCTTCTCCACTTGAATTATGTGTCAGTCTCATTCACCCACGAATTATGCCTCCCCCCTTGACGTGACATTCAAGGACTTCCTCGTTCTCATCACCCTTGATATATTTAATATATTTTGACCATATATAATATGCATGCATTTAAATTTGTATGTTGCTAAATGAAAGTTTTCAGAGAGAGGAAATAAGTGCGATTACCTTAGGTTACCTTTGTGGGCGCACTGAGTTTTGTATGTGTTTGAATTGTTTTGTACATTGAACTTTTAGTACCATTTTTGTTCCTATCAAAGATACGAAGGTTTGATGAAGTGGCTAGTCCGAGATTAGATGAGTTAGTGGCAGAAGGGAAATCTTCAAGAGCCCCTAAGCTAAAACTTCCAAGTTACCTATAGGAAGGTTGAATAAAAATGCAACAAACCCATGCCTTTTTATGTCTAAGGAAAGTTTCAAGCTCTCGGGTGCTTATTGAGAGTCAAAAGGGGCTTATTTTTCCAAAAAAAGAGCTTAAGCACAAATAGCCCAGAGGATTATCACAAGACCTAAAGAACCAAGCACTAGCATTTCGAGAGTTTTTCAGACCCCGAAAGATCGACGACTTATATTGTATCGTGCTCTTGACATTTTAGATCAACGATCGACATACGATTTCGGAGCCCCCTTGTCAGAGTCTCATTTTCATCCAAGCCTCAAGCACTCCAATGACACACTCCCTATCAACGAACTATATTTGAATTTTTTGCCTCCGATCAACGACCTAGATTTAAGTAGACACAAGCCCAAATGGATGCTCCAGATATGATATTTGATCTCAAGTTTTCTCGTCCAGGTGTCGTGTCAGCCCGCCAATAGAGCACTGTGAGGGAAAATCAGATATTGCCCCCATGACAGGTGGAACCCACCAAAGGGACACCAAAGCATATAAGATCTGGGTGACACGTGGCCTACCTGTTTACCACATCAGCGCCAACACTGACCAGTGAGAATGCACCATGTTTCCAAGGGGTGTCAACGTGATAATGTTCGTGACTTAGCCAATTTTTTCTTTCAACCCCAATGACATCAATGGATCTCATTTGATTTCTTGTTCCTTTGATCAACGGTTAAGATTTGTTTTCACAATCATATTATCGGAGTCCTGTTTGAGGTTGATCCTTTAGCACTTCAAATGGGACACCTCCGATGGACAATATATATTTTCTTTCAGACCTCTTTCGAGTGGGACTGATCAACGATCTAGATCTCACGACAGCCCGCTAGTGAAGCCCTTCCATACCATTCATATGTTGCCGTGTGTACATGTGAAACCCACCAAATGCACAAGTCAATACACTGAAAAATGGGTTACATGTGTACCGCTCCCCTACCATGTCAGTGCCATCTTGAACCAGTGAGAAGGTACCATGTGTCGATGGTGACATCAACATGATAATGTTTGTGCCTTAGTTGATTTTTTATTTTGTACCAAGACGTGATCAATGACTCTTTGTTCTCCTTAGACCTTCGATGGATGATCCATATTTGTCTTGTGGGCCCCTTCAGAGTCCCCTCGTTAGAGTCCTGTTTGAGCCTGATCCTTCAACATTTCGAATGGGCACCTGAGTTCAGACGTGTGCTCTTCCGATTGATCCATATTTGTCTTGTGGGCCCCTTCAGAGTCCCCTCGTTAGAGTCCTGTTTGAGCCTGATCCTTCAACATTTCGAATGGGCACCTACGATGGATGAACCTGATATGATTTTAGACCTTTTTCAAGTGGGACCAATCAACGATCCATATATTCTCCTAGGTATCAAATTCTCCTGACCAGGTGTCATGTTAGCATGCTAGTGAAGACCTACGAGACTAACCAGGGGCTACCATGTGGATAGGTGGAACCTACCAGATACACAAGATAAAATATCAAAAGTGAGTGACATGTGTCACACTTTCTTGCCACTTCAGTGCCAAAGTGGACCAATGAACGACCACCACATGTCCAAAATGACATCAACATGAAGGTCTTTGCCTTCATACATTTCTAGTTCTTCCAATAAATCAACGGTTGTCGTAGTTACTTATTTAGAGTCCCTTTTGAACCTGATCCTTCAACACTTTGAATGGGAACGTCCGATGGACGGTCCATATCTACTGGGATCTATTTAAAGTGGGATTGATCAATGGTCCATATCTCACGTTATCCTGCCAATAGTGCACCTGTCATACCAATCCGAAGCTGCCACGTGGACACATGAAAACCACCAAGGCACCTAAAAGCATATTGAATCTGGGTGACACATGTCCTACTTGTCTGCCACATCAACACCGTGGACCTATGAGAAGGCACCACACATCGAGGGTGACATCAACGCAATGTTGTTCATTGTCTTATCCATTTCTGGATTTTGGTCGAGCCAAACCAATGAATCTCATGCATTGTTAAACTTTCCCTGGCAGCTCTAGATCTATGGTTGAGTTTCTCTCTCAGAGTTCCCTCATTGGAGTCATTTTAAAAGAGAAGACGTTGACTACTCCTATGGACACTGCCGATTGACGATCCATATCTACTCTCGAACATATTTTAAGGGGGACCAATCAATGGTCTAGATCTGCTCTCGGAACTCTTGTAAGTGGGGTTAATCAATGGTCCAAATCTAATCACATGCCTACTTTCAAATCTATGGTTGAGATTGCTCGATCTACAAATAATTCGTTGGGCCTAAAAAGTCTCAAATCAACATCCGAGATAGCTCTCTGAGAATTATCTAACGGTTTCTGAGTTTACACTTTTGCAGATCTTGATCGTTCCAATGGGTGCAACTTAGATTAGCGGTCTAGATTTGTTCTCGGACCTCTTTCAAGAAAGACCGATCGGTGTTTCAAATCCACTCATTGGAACTGATCCAATGATTGTTGAATCATGCAATCAATATAGTCATAATTCTGAGTTTATATCAGCTGAAGAAATGATTGCGGACCGTTTTAAGAGGTAGAGATCGATGTATATTTTTGCTGGTAAATATCCAAATGCCCCATAATATTTCTCTATGACATATATTCATCCAGGTGAAAGTGATTGTTACAACTTTTACCAGAGAAAAACCATTCATCCAGGTGAAAGTGATTGTTACAACTTTTACCAGAGAAAAACCATTCAAGAATCAAGAAGCTGGAAATGGATTCAAGAAGATGGAAGTGGTTTCAAGAAGTAGTTTAGGGCATGAGAGAGAGAGAGAGAAATAAAAGAGAATGAAGGTGCTCATTGTGGAGGTCGACACTTTGGATAGTTAAAGAGTTTCTTGTAACCATATTTGTTCGACCACATAAGCCTTGAGCACAAACAAATGGTATATGCAATAGGAAACCAGAGATTCATCCCTTGTGTTTAAGTTTCAGTCTGTAATCCGTCCTTCTATTGTATATGTGTTCTTGTAAAGAATCACCTCTCATTTTTTCTTTTCTTGTATCAGATTTGATTTATAAAATCTCAAGCAACAAGCCATTCACCATGTTCAATGTTACTGTATGATGTCTGGTAATGACAAGCCATTCACCATGTTCAATGTTACTGTATGATGTCTGGTAATGACACAAAAGTGATTTCCTATGAATGTATGACCATTTATTGTCACTTTATTTGTGCATTTAAATGATATCTAGAGGATACCTCCATGTGTTTGAAGGTGTAAAGATGTTTTTTTTTAATCTGTATGCATCTGTTAGAGCTGTTGAATTCTTAATTGCTCAACACATTATTTTGTTTCCATACACTACATGATTCATTCACAACAGTTCCATGTGAGTTTATTTTGTTTTTCCTATAATTCATTATTTCATCTTCCTTTCAAGCTTGATTTTCTGAAACACTTGTGGACATATGCCTTTGATAGTTGAGAGTGTTTGACATCTGAATTGAAAATTGTTTTAGGTCTTATAATTTCAAAAGAAAGAGAGAGAGAGGGAAATAACTTCCCAAATATTGCATAACTATTTTACTGCAAATATGGCCTTAATATTCATCCCGAGTCTTGGCCGCTGGGGTACCTCAACATTGTTACAACAACATCCCAGAACATCTCAAGGGATAACATCCAAAATGGCGCCATTTCCAGGGACGTAATTTGAAGAGATATTCCCTTGGGATACGACATTATAATCTCTGAAACTTGATGGTGAACATGCCTCAGGCACTTGGTTGATAATATTTCACCTGGAGACTCCACAGAAGGAAAATATGGCCTCTTCTAGAAGACACACTAGAATCCACCCTAACCCTGATTAGATTCTGATTTATTCCGATTCAGAAAATCTTGTGACCTAGAGGAATATCAGAGAGCGCCAGGCCTCCTTTTTCTTAGGTAACCCTTACCTAGAAATCTCTCCTTCTGCTATTCATCGAAGTGCTAAAATTTGTAGATCTAATTGATGCACCTAAAAATGAGTTTTCTACTTCAAATTCCCCCCCCCCCTCCTGAATTATTTTTTAGAATGTTGTCAAGAAGTAGGCTCTTTCCCTCAAACTTTCTTGAAAATCCAATTACTCCCCCATCCACTGTGATCCCATTGGAGAGTCCACTGTGTTTTATTGGCAAGATCAAGTGTTGATATAGTAGCTGAAAGGTTTGATCCACTTGTTTTTTCAAATATACCTGAATTTCCTAATCTTGTGCATGGTATACGAGTCTGGGAAGACTATCTTCCTAGATTCAGAGAAGTTGATAATGATAATCCGCCTCATCATTTAGTAGAATTCCATTACTGTATGAATCGGTTGGATATCTTTCATGAAGATGTCCTCATGAAAATGTTCATGCTCTCTTTAGAGAGATCTTTCATGAAGATGTCCTCATGAAAATGTTCATGCTCTCTTTAGAGAGAGACTCTCGTCAATGGCACAGATCCTTTCCTGTTGCTTGTATAGATTCACTAAAATATTTTCATATAATGTTTCATTCTAGTTACAAAAGGAGGCATCCCATTGATCTTCCTCTTGGAATTTTCTACAATGAAAGTTTTAAACCAGTTTTAGAGGATAGAGAGGACTCTTCCTGTGATAATGAAGAAAAAGGGGAGATCACATATGATGAATCTAAACAAGATTTTGAAAGGGGAGATTACTATAACAACGAACATGAATAATATGGCATGGCATATTCAAATGAATAGGTATCACCAAGGAGTGATTGCACAAAAGTTTCAGAGAATATACAGGAGGATACGATACTTCTTTCTTATTTGCAAGATATTAGTCAAAATTATTTTTAGATGGAGATTTCTTATTTTGAGGATGGTTATGAGTTGCAAATATCCAATGTTGTTTCAAGAAATCTGGTATGTGTTGATGAATATTTATATTTTCAAGAAGATCCAGAGAAGATTTTTGAATTTCCACATTCTAAGTTTCCTTTTGAACATTGTTGTAATGAAGAACTTGATTCAATTATAGAATACATAGAAGATTACTTTTACAACAATGAATAGAAGAAATAATTTTCTGGAATTGAGTTTGAAAAGGATGTCAGTTATGGACATATTCATAAATATTTTCAAGAAGAGACAATGCTTTCTTCATTGACACCTACTAATCAGAATCAAGATTTTGTTGCTGAAAATTCAGTAAATATATTGCACGGTAACATCATTGATGATGTATTACCCCTTTTTTTTATGAACCATCTGATACTCAATGGTTGGTTCATGAGGAATATTCTCATACTGGATTCTACAACACATATCCTATTTGTTATGAATACAGAGTTGAAGAAAATGTGCATATTTCTACAACATCATTCAAAAAAAATTGAAGAAGAAATATCTCCATATTTGACCATCATCACACAAAATCAGAGCTTGCTATTGAAGAACACATCTCTAAAGTGTATTCCTCAAAAAACATTATTAGTGCACATGTTCATGTGAGTTATGAGGGTTTTGATGAAGGGTTTTAGATTTATGAATTATTTTCATTTGTTCTTGAAGGTACATAACTTGATAATTGTGAACAAGAACCAATTGAAGTATTATCATGTGACAAAGTTGTTGTACTTCCTCCTTTTTCTTCATCAGAATCAAAAGTAGAGAAGTGGAAGAATGTCCAGGAGAAATTCAATCAAATCCACCAGGAAGAAGAAGCCTCAATTTTTGTTGAGAAACCTGTCATCCCCCGTATTTTTCATGATCCAATTGCATTTTGGTTGGAGTCTACATTGTCCAATGCCTCAAATGATTTAAGATATATGATGCTAGTATTTTCAGATCATAAGTATGAACTTCATAATCATATGATGTTGCCATCTCCATTTTTGCTTGTCCTTATTCTGCAAAGGCACATACAAGGAGTTCAACCATGTAGTAAGGAACTCGCCTAACATCATTGGGAATGTCATTTCACTTGATCGAAGTGTTTGAACTAATTAGAGTAGGAAGGTTATGTACATAAATAAGGTTGTAGTCAAGCATTTGTTTCCAGTTTGTAGAGTTTGTTTTAATTTTACTTCATTCACTTTTTGTTACTTGAGCAAGTAGGTAGGATGATAACATTGGAAGCTATTGAGAATTTTTGTGTCACACATCACATCAATTTTCAAGTCTGAAGGAGATATAATTTTTGGGGCAGAATCCATAACCCAACTGAAGAAGGAACTTGGTCTATAGTTCTCAGCAGACCATAGGGGTATGTTGTCCCCGCTGGAGCCAAAAGTTAGTACCATTTTTGTTCCTATCAAAGATACGAAGTTTTGATGAAGTGTCATGTCTGAGATCAGATAAGTTAGTGGCAGAAGGGAGAGCTTCAAGAGCCTTTGAGATAAAACTTCCAAGTTACCTCGAGGTAGGTTGAAGAAAACTACAACAAACCCATGCCTTTTTACGTCTAAGACAATTTTCAAGCTCTTGGGTGCTTATCGGGAGTCAAAAGGGGCTTATCGTGCTCCAAAAAGATCTTAAGCACAAATATCCTAGGGGATTATCACAAGACCGTGGCCTAAAGAAAAAGTGCTATAATTTCAAGAGTTTTTCGGACCCTGAAAGATCGACGACTCAGATCGCATCGCATGCCTGCATTTTTAGATCAATGACTGACATACGATTTCAAAGTCCCCTTATCGGAATCACATTTGGATCCAAGAATCAAGCGCTTTGATGGCACACCTCTGATTAACGACCTAGATTTGAATTCAGTGCCTCTGATCAACGACCCAAATTTAAGTAGACGCATCCCTCGATGGATGGTCTAGATCTGATCCTTGATCTCAAGTTTTCCCGACTAGGTTTCATGTCAACGCGCTAGTAGAGCACTGTTAGGGCTAATCAAATACTTCCATGTGGATAGGTGGAACACACCAAATACACCCCAAAACATATTAGATCTTGGTGACACATGGACTACCTGTCTTCCACATCAACGCTAGCGCAGACTAGTGAGAAGGTGCCATGTGTCCAGGGGGTGTTAACATGATAATTCTCACATCTTAGCCAATTTTTGCTTTCGACCACGGTGAGATCAACGACTCTCATTTGATATCTTGTTCCTCTGATTAGCAATTGATATTTGTCTTCACAATCATCTTATCAAAATCTTGTTTGAGCCTCATCCTTCAACACTTTGAATGGGGCACCTGCGATGGATGGTCCATATTTTCTTTTAGACCTCTTTCGAGTGGGACCGATCAACGGTCCAGATCTCATGAAAAAATGCCAGTGAAGTCCTGCTAGACCAATCATATTCTACCATGTGGGCATGTGAAACCCACCGGATGCATAGGTTAATACACCAAAAATGGGTGACATGTGTCCCACTCCCCTGCCACGTTAGCGCCAACGCAGACCAGTGAGAAGGTGCCACATGTATAGGGTGACGTCAGCATGATAATGTTCGTGCCTTAGTCAATTTTTGATTTTGGACCAAGGCTATATCAACAACTCTCTATTCTCCTTAGACCTATGATGGACGGTCCATATTTGTCTTGCGGGCCCCTTAGAAGTCCTCTCGTCAGAGTCCTATTTGAGCCTAATTCTTCAACACTTCGAATGGGCACCTGTGATGGATGACCCATATATGTTTTCAGACATTTTTCAAGTGAGACAGTCTAGATCTTCTCCCAGGTATCAAATCCACCCGACCATGTGTCACGTCAGCATGCCAACGAAGCCCTACCAGACTAACCAGGGGATTCCACGTGGATAGTGTTGAACAACTGAGAGGGGGGGTGAATTAGTTGTCACCA
>CBVK0100692124.1:0-11204 GCA_900067695.1 Picea abies | reverse complement strand
ATATATATATATAAAATTATTATTTTTTTATTTTATAAAAAACAATAGAAAACCATAATAAAAGAGTATTATGTTTTATTTTATCTTTAAAAAACCATAAATAATAAATATTATATTTATATCTTAAAAAAATTATTTTAAAAATTAAAATAAATGATAATTTTTCTATAAAAAAATTATCTGATTTTTTTTTTATAAAGTAGCAAGGTGCTTTATAGTTTAATTTGGGAAAATGTTGTAACCTAAAATGTCGTCATAATCTTGAGCCACATTTTTTTAAAAGAAATAAATAATAAAGTACATGACAACTTTTAAAAAATTAAATGAGTATAAATTCATTTAAACTTTGATACATACAATCATAAGATTATTTACTCACTATCATTTGACAATTAAATTATAAAATTATAATATGTTTTGAGGCCTTAAAAAAAGCTATGGAAATCACAAATTTTATAAATTAATCTAATATAAATTTATCTTAAACCTCCATGTATACAATTATTATAATATTTTTTTTAACCTAAAAGAGTAAAATATTATATGGAGTAATTATAAAGCTAACATAAATTTATTTTAAATCTTAAGAGTAGCTATGTACTCTATAAACCAATACTATAGAGATGTTTTTGGAATATGTAACTCCTACTTATCTTAGCTGTGATCTCATATGTGGTTGTAATGGTTATTGACCTTAATATTAGAAATAGTTGGTATCTACATAGAGACTTTGTTCCTAGCTTGTAGGAGGTTGTTGGAACTACTTGGATATGAGAGATTTTCCCCAACTAGAAGCTTCCTAGAATTGTGTGAGGTATTCGCTTGACTAGATAGATTTCATGATCATGGTAGTTTGTCTATCTTGCGACAGAGCTTATTGTGTTTATATGTGTACAATTGTAGGTATTGAATAGAGTGCTCATCATATTGTTTGATGTGTGTAAATAAATGTCTACTATCCCCCATTTTTAATACGGTATCAGAGCACGTATGAGCTTAAACTCCTCACAAGAGGGCCTAGGAACATGTGGAGAGTAGAGTATATTTTTTTCAGAGTGGATAGTTTGTTTGGTGTGTCCGAGCTCATTGACGGGTGTCTTGGTAGATGGAAATATGTCCAAAGGATTATTAGTTGTTTAGTATTTATAATCATGTTGGTGTTTTTACCTGGAGTACCATAAGCTCCCAATGAATCTGAGGTATGATTCATACGTTTGGTTTCCATCTGGTACATGATCAAGTTAACAACCCTTACAAAAAAAAATTGTAAACTTTTTATGAAATTTTAATTCACCACAATGACCTCTTAATGACCTAGACACATGCAATTTGACTCAACCTCCCATTCAAGAGACAAAAATCCACATGACCATTCCATTCACCTTTAAAATATTCTCTATGATTCTTATTGATCAAATCAATAAAGTGTCATAGATAATATTTTAAAGGTTCTCGGAATGGTCATGTAGATATTTGTATTTTTAATGGGAGATTGAGTCCAATTGCATGTGTTTAGGTCGTTAAGAGGTCATCATGGTGAATTGAAAGGTCATAAAAAAAAAGTCATGTAAATTCTTGAGAAGTTGGGGGTGCATGATCATAGTTACCCAACACCTCAATTTTCAATTTATGATGGAGTCTTAAGATGTTTTCGAACATAGTATATGTCATTTCTAGTTGGAAGAAAAGTTAGGTTATCATAGTAGTGACATTTAGTCTAATCAACTATTGTCACAAGTTTGAGTCTATGTTGGAAGTGGTCATTGCAACAATAGACAAGTTTTATTCAAAATTGTTTGCAAAAATCACTAAATACCATATGTTATGAAGACATGAAGAATTATGCAAAAGATAGACTCACGATGAAGTGCGAGAAGAGAAATATTTTGACAAAGATGAAGAAGGAAGATCCATCCAGTCATGAGATGGAGAAATAAAGTAAAATGAGTTAAATTTTGTAAGCTGGGTTAATCATATTTTAATCACACTCTGTAGTTGTAAGCAAGTCTATGATGCCATGTTTTTTATTCTATGTATTAGTCCTTGAGAAGTTTGAGTTTGTACCTAGCATGCATCCCTATGATTGGAGTATGTAATGTATATACCTATATTTATGTATGTAACATGTAAAGGGCATATTGATTTAAGACCCGGATAGCCTATAGACATGTTTACCCCTTTGCTATGTGTTCCTGATGACTTGGATAACTTGTCTACTGTAACACTTGGGGTGGACTGTATTATTAATTTTAGAATTTCGGAGGTGAAGCTCTACATTTAGGGGAAGTTCATCAATAGGTTGAATGAACCATGTAATTGAAGGAACATCCAATTAGATCGACAGTTACAATGGTTAGTTACCCATGTATCTCGATGGATGGTTGTTTCTTTATATGAACGTTGACAGTTTGATGATGTTTGTATGATCAAGGTGCGATATGAAAGTGCCTAGATGGACCAAGGATAGAATTTATTGATCTTGAGGTTCTTCAATTTATAATGGAGCATTTTCTACAAAGGAGAAGATGTTGATGTAATCCTTCGCTCTGAGATTATGTTAAGTAGTTGTTAAGAGGGAGTGTGTGAATTTGTAAATTTTACTTATCTTAGGTGTGATTTAATATGTTGTTGTAATGATTATTGTTCAATATTAGAAAGATTTGATATTTATTTAGAGAGTCTATACTTAGTTTGTATGAAGCCCTCTAACTAGTTGAATGTGAGTATTACATGATCAAAGTAGTTTGTCTATATTAAAACAAAACTTCTTATATTTATATCTATATAATTACATTGATTAAATACAGTGCTCAACATATTAATTGGCATGGGTAAATAAATGTCTATTTTATCACATTTTTAATAAATGTTGTCTCATAAAATTATAGAAAAAAATTTAAATAAATTAAACCAATAATTTATATGCATAAAGATGATTTACCAAAACTAATTCATGAAACGTGGTGTTTGTTACATCATAATAAGTTGAATAATTTCGGATTGGAATGTTCAATGTTGTTATTATATGTGGAATTGTTTTTGGGAAAAACAATGATGGAAGATTACAAATTAAGGATATATTGTCCACTAAGTCTAGAATATCTTTTAATTTATCGATATTCATAAAATTTAATTTTTAAATTTAAGCTCAGTTCATTTAATTTATTTGCCATATATATATAACAGGTTGTATCCAAGATAAGTAAGAGCACGTCACACCCATAGTGGATATATATATATATATATATATATATATATAACAGGTTGTATATATATATATATATATATATAACAGGTTGTATCCAAGATAAGTAATAGCACATCACACCTAGAGTGGGGGATGAGTATCCAAGATAAGTAATAGCACATCACACCCATAGTGGGGGATGAGTCTTGACTCTTTGGACATGCTTTGTGCTGAAAAAAACCATTGTGAATACCATCATGCGAATTTGCAATTTTCATTGGAAGTTTCAAATTTAACATTAGTAACAATTTTTGAAATTTGAATATTGATTTTTATACAAATTCTAAAATTTGAATGCTGATTTTTGTGTAAAGAATGCATAATACAAGTTATAAATTCTATGAGAGAGGTTGTATGCATAGCACCTGCACGCCCTCAAGTCATGTGGTTTTTTTGGACCTTATCACATCTTGCACACTGAAAAGTGAAGGTTGAGATTGAAGAAAAGATAAAGGATTCATTAATACTGACTAGAAACTGCATGCAACTACAGAGATAGGTAAGGCTCATAAAAATTTAGCATTAAATTTCAATTGAAGTGAACATTGACACTCTAGTTTTTATTGCTTAAATTTTTTAAAATTTTCACTATATGATGATGGAAATTGTATTGTATGAGGACGAGGAGGAGAATTGTATTTGTTTGACTGAATCTACTGAGCTAAGTCAGTTTTAAAAAACACCTTCTTTCACACTTATTTTCTCAAAATGTTTGATTTCCAAAAATCCACATGTTAAATACCTTCTCACTCATGTTTTTAAATGTCATCCTCATGTTAAGAATAAGCATGAATGTGAGCCATGAGGCGGGCATATTCTTCTTGGGTCTAGCCTTCTGGGCCCTTTTTCTTTCCACCTATTTTCTTATTATGTTTGGTTTTCCAAAATTTACATGTTAAATACCTTCCACCTTTGTTTTTAAATGTGTTCTTCATGATAAGAATAAGCATGAATGTGGGCCATGATGAGGGCATATTATTCTTGGGTTTAGGAGACCCCTTTTCTTTTACACCTATTTTTTCATTATGTTTGGTTTTCAAAACTCCACATGTTAAATACCTTCCCACCTGTGTTTTTAAATGTCTTCCTCATGATAATGATAAAAATATGCATAAATGTAAATCATGAGGTGAGCATATTCTTCTTGGGTCTATCCTTCCAGACCCCTTTGTTTGTATGAGCCTTTCTCACAGCTCAAAGATTTTCCCATCTTCAAAAACAGAAAAAAAGAATGAAACCATAAACGTGACCAATTCTGAATCCAATTGAACTGATAATTAGAAGAGAGTAATTTAATACAGCAGACATTTGATTGCATTTTGTCAAGTGATTTCATTTTGATTTAAATGAGTAGAAAAAAAATACAAAACTTCATGACAAGGACAATTTTAGAAACAAAGCGTCATAAAAATTGCCATCAAATTTATACCCTGCATGCACCTAAACATTAAACATTCCAATCTGAAACGATTCCACTCATCACCATGCGAACTACACAGTTTATGCATTAGCTTTGGCCAATCAACTTTGTCCATAGATCGATGGTCTCACAGCTGCTCCGAAAATTGATGAGTACAACATACTGTTACACGAATGTCTTGAATCGATTACTTGTTGCGCAGTCATGAAAGAAAAGAACATTTGTGGGTGTGATTATGTTGTTTACCTTTATCTCAGCAGATGAAAAAGCTCGTCGAGATCTCGGGATGATCCTCATCGTGCTTTTCCGCTTTCCATCATTATAAGTATAAAATTTCATGGCGTTTTGTTAGTGGAACTTATAAGGTTTTATTGTGATATTTACATCTAACACGTCTTGACATTTCTGAGATTCCATTGTCTAATGCACACAGGGATTGGTGGTATGGACTAAGAGTGTAGAGTTTATCCCTGTCCATTTCTTCCTGTTCACTCATTAATATTTGTTAATGGATGAAATATTTCCTTCTGTAAAGGGACCTCATCTTAGCGTAACATCAATATAGGGAAACCTTTATGTGTACATTGACAGATATGTTGCCAAAGAATCACAATTATATGTAAAAACTTAGTTTTATACTGTGTTATGGTCACAGTACTGTCAAAATATTCTTGGCATACTATTTGTCATATTTAAGAGATATTTTAAATAGGAGTAATGAAATGGAACGGGCTACTCTCACGCAAGACAAAAATAAGCAACTAATTTCCATTATTTTTAAGTTTTATTGGGCATATTTTAAGGATTTTAATTAAAAAATTAAAACTTAAAATGATTAGACAACTTTTTATTTTAAATAATATTTTATTATATACATAAAAAAACAACTAAATATATAAAAAAAAAAATTCTGTTAAGAAGCCAAAACTTAAAATAACTAGGTAACTCCTTATTGTTTCATTTAAAATAATATTGTATTATATATATGAAAACCAACTAGTTATATGAAAAATAAAATTAATTTAAAATTGTTAAACAGTTTTTTATTTCAAATAATATTATATTATATATACTAGCAAGAACCATTTTATAAAAGTGGTTGATATATCAACATATATCAACCATTTTATAAAAATGGAAAGGTGAAAAATGACGGCGATCAACATATATCAACCACTTTTATAAAGTGGTTGTTGCTAGTTGACGACCAACATGCCTTGAGACTACCATTAATATATTAGTACAAATATATTAATGTATAAATTAATTTAAAATATATTAATACAAAACATTAATGTATTTTATATTTATGTAACAATTAATTAATACATTAATTATACATTAATATGTTTGTATAATGTATAAATTAATGTAATAATGTAATTTTAATGTATAATTAATGAATTAATAAAATACATTAATATAAAACAATAATGTATTTCATTAATACATTATTATTATATATAACATTTATATGATAATTAATTAATTCACTAATTATACATTAACTATATATTATTATATTAATTTATATATTAATATATTTATATAATATATAAATTAATGTAATAATGTATAGTCAATGCATAATTAGAGGGTGAAATCATGAAGATGGGTTACACTTTTGCTTGTTTTATGAGAAAAAAAAAATGTATTTTCACAAGTTATTCAACTTTCGACATACAAAAGTATTTTTTTTATTTGATATGTCAATTTCACAATTGTTTAACAATATGTTTCTTAAACATGAAATGAATAATAATGAGTTACTTATTTCTACAACAATGTATATATTATTAAACTTATGTTTTTAAGAAACAAAATATACTGCAACAATCTACAGAGACTCTATTTTATTATGACTATTATTTTGAATTTAATGGATGAATATTATATTTTCTAGAATTTTTTTAAGTTGACCAAGCTGAAAACATTGCAGAGTTTAAAAATGTGTTTTTCTACACCTTGTATCTATCTTAATTTTTACTTAAAACTAAAATTTAAATATACCCTTTTGAAAAGAACAGTTTAAGGATTATGAATATATTTTTTTCAAATTTTTTCACTGTATATTTTTTGAGATACCGATATTTCATTTCACCGAATCATAATGTCTGCTGAAAATATTATGTAGTGATTTTTTAAAATAAATAAATAAAATTAGATAAAAATAAAGAAAATGAAAACAACTTATACGAATTGAAAGTAGATTCAATTTTGGAAATGCTGGTGTCATTTTCGAAACCAAATTCTCAATGTTTGCAGGAGTCCACAACATCTGAAGTTTAGTTATGCTTGGGGAATTTCTCTAGTTTTAGTTTTCAGTTGCAATTTCATTTTTTCGGCCGAAATAAAATTTCGGACAAAAAAATAATGTTTCGGCCGAAAAACTAAAATCTAACGGAATCCATCAAAGCTGAACGGTTTCCAAGTCTTTTGGTCGAAAACCTAATTCTTTCGGCCGAAAGACTGTCGAACGAATTCCGTTTGTCGAAAAATATGAAACGACATGTCGTATGGTTTTCTTTCACACCAAATTGTATAAATAGGATTTTGGCCGAACAAATTTAACACAATCCATCAAATGAACAAAAAGATATAAGCTCGATGATATGGATTTCAAAGCATTTCTATTACTGATTGCAGTTGCATTCTTTTCTTTCTTTATTTCTTCCCTCTATTCCATAGGCTTAATCTGAGGATCGATATCGACACATGGTGGTTTTTTAATACACTTAAACAAAGTTTCGAATCATTTTTTTTGTTTTTGTTGAATAAGGTAAATGATGTTTGTTCAAGTTTTTATTGAAATAGCAACTTATATGTTGAAAGATAAATGTTGAGCATTTTTTCAAGGTAAAGTCTTTGTTGAACATATATTTTATAGATAACTATAAAAATCATGGGAAACAAAAGTTTGCGCAAGAGAAAATATGATCGCACTCGAGATGATACTCGCCAAACCGAACAAAGAAAAGAGCTTTATCAGAGAAAGAAACAAGAACATGAAAATATTGAAGAAATAAACGATGATAATTTCAATAGAGATATTCGACAATAAGAAGTTCAACCAGGTACGGATGCGGATATGATGATCAAGCACACGACACACATTGGGACTATATTCAGAAAGTACAAAATTCAAAGTATAGATTTCAAATTAAAAATATTGTAAATAATATAATTGATTGTAATTACAATTTGATGTTTTTTAAAAAACATAAATATATTTGTCTCATAACGTCGAAGAAGACATTGAAACCGAAATTGAGTTAGAAGACGAATCACCTATAGGTATGTGTACATAAATTTAGATTAATATAAGATAAACACTCAAGTATATATAACTTAGTGAATTTGTGTTCGGGTTATGTTTTTTAATATAAACTTTAAATTGAAATATGCAGGAGAATCTATCAACATTGATGATGAAATATTAGAAAATGTTGATACTGACAAATTTGGAAAGAAAAAACCTAAGCATTATATAAGATATCAAACTAAGAATATGTATAATACTTATTTTAAAGATGAATCAGTAACAACATAGGCTCAACTTTTACTTTCTCTATTGAAGTCAAGACAGTTAAAAAAAGCTATATCATTATTGGGTATTCAAGAGTCAACAAAGGATACAAAGGCGCAACAGAATGTATTTAACAATATAAATAGTGTATTAAAAGCTTTTGGAAAATCTCGAAAAGAAGATGTCCATGTTGCACGTAAAATGTTACAAACAACAATTGTTTCAGGGAGCAATATAAAAGATCATTTGACATTACACATGGAAAACACTTTAGGAATGTCAAGAAAACATTACACAAACATAGAAAATTTTGTTTCCAAATATATGTAAATGATGAATTGGTTTGTTGGACAGTGACTTCTAGACAACCTACAAAGATAAACTTGCAGAAAATGTTAAAGAATTGGCCCGTAATTGTTAGTTGAAAGAATCTCGTGCTTCACCACATACAAGGGATGTGTTGCATCAAAGAATAGCACAAAATCAATATGAAGAACATCCAAAATATATATTTCCAATGACACAAATAGAGTTGTTTAATAAATTCAAAGAAGAACACAAAGAAGTTAAAATTTCTATCAATACATTTATGCAACAAAAACCATGGTTTGTTAGACCCATCATTGTCTGTGACATGTGTTGTTATCATTATCATGTGGAGTTTGAGTTGTATTACTACACTTTTTTAGATTTTGGTAAAACTTTATGACCAAGTTCACCTCCTCCTTCCACAGTTCGTGTTCTTATATCTGAAATTCTATGTGAAAGAGAAGATGATTTATTTTACAAAAAAAATGTGTTGGTGGAAAGAAATGTGATCATTGTGGAAATCTAAGTTTGTTTCATTCAAAGTATCATATTGATATGAATGATCAATCATTCTCTAATATAAGAGTTAATTGGAAAAGATATGAATATTTGAGCATCATGACTCCACATTCTTCAAATGTTATTTCCAAAAGGTTTGATTTGAAGGTAGATAAAATCTGTTTGATAGAGTTTTTGAAGAAGTTTGAGGAAGAAATCTATAAATACACCAAGCATTCACATAGAGCTCGATAGCAAGATCTACAATTCAAACAATCACGTGAAATGTTTCTACCAGGGACAATTTTGTCTGTAGTTTATTTTGCAGAGAATTACACATTCGCTGCACAAAAATAAATACAGAGTGAATATTATCATTCTGATCAAGTCACTATATTTGTCCACTTTCTATATAGATATGCTCAATAGAGTCTTCCAAACATAGAAAACACCAATGACAATCGACATGTTATTAAAGAATATCACTTTTATATAAGTGATGATCAAACACACAACACACATTATGTACAACATTGTTTTGATAAATTTTATGATTCATTGAAAGAACGCAAAATCATATTCGATCGACATTGGATATGGTCCGATGGGTGTGTGGGTCAGTTCAAATCTGCACGATCATTCTATTGGTTATGCGTCTTCATAAAAAATTAAAGATTACACATTGTTGGAATTTTTTTGAGACTAGTCATGGAAAATGAGAGAATGACAATGCAGGGGCATGTATAAAATGAGCACTTCGAAGGTATCAGTTGAACCCTCATGCCAATCAATTTGAATCCACTAAATAAGTTGTTGAATGGTGCAACATGGCGCTAAGCCATGAATATAATCTATCAAGGGATGTGTGCAGGTGTGTCTATATATAAATGTTGCATGTATGTACACAGGATATATAAATTTGAATGTGTTCAAATTTATATTCAATCTTCAATCATTTTCTTGAGAGATTTCAAGTTAACAAGTTCTTGTCTTGTGCAGGTATTTTTGGCATGAGAGATTTCAAGTTAACAAGTTCTTGTCTTGTGCAGGTATTTTTGGCATGTTGGAATAGAAGATGTAAATAGATCAATCGTGTATGACGCGAGTACAATACCTGGAACAAGAAAAATACATTCAGTTAAAACAAAAAGTTTTCAAAATGGGTTTGCATTTGATAGATGAAATGACTCTTGTTTTTGTTCAGTTTGTATAGATGACTCAGAATCCACATATATTTGCAAGAACGAAAATGAAGGATATGTTAAAGCCTGGAGACATATTGAATTTAATGTAAAAGAGAAAATGCCACTTGCAAGCTTAGAGGAGATAGAATCAAATGAAACAATAGTGTCAGTTGATGGTGATAGAGTTTCTGATCTTGTTAGAGAAGGTAAAATTAAATTATGTTTAAATTTTTTCAAATAACTTGTAGATACATACTTGTGTGATAATCTAACGCGAATTAATTGTTGTCCAATATATCCAATTATTTGCAGGAGATGTTTTTGCCGTGGTTTCACCTTTAGACAACAATGAAAAAGTGAAATATTATTCGATGCGATACACGTCACAAAAGATGAGGCTATTAGACGATTTTGATGATAACTGTAACATCCCGCTCTAGCGCACTTACCAAACCTATTCTTTGAGGACACTTGCTTGCAAGTGATCTGGATTTATATGATGATAAAACTTTTTCCTTCATTATGATGCGTTAAATTATATGACAGGATGTTTTTACTACCTTGTTGTAGACAAGTGCTGCTGACTCAATTTCATTGAGTGTGCAGGGTTCGGACCTTGAGGATGTAGAGGCATCAGTGGAACTCCCTTGGACTCCAGATTGAGTCAGGGAGGGGGATATTTGAGTTGTGTCATTTGCGGTGATATTTTTTTGATTTGATGATATGCTATTGATTTTATGATGTGTTGTTGACATGATCTGACATGATGGTTGATGATGCAGGCTGACGATGGCTTGCCAACCAGACTCACATATGGAGTAGAGGGGCCACACACGAGTTCCAGAGAGATTGAGGGAGAGGTGTGGAAAGCAGCCCTGCCACAACCTACTAGCACTTCCGGCGTGGCTCGAACTGTAGGTTAACGATTACCTAGTTCAAGGGGATCCACGATGCCGTGAGGGTAGACTGCGACAGTCGCTCACGATGATTCTAAGGGGCACGCAATAAGGCGGGGGCCTT
>CBVK0100692123.1:0-11204 GCA_900067695.1 Picea abies | reverse complement strand
TCTTGGAATATGTGTAAATGTAATGGAATCAAAATGTCGAGATAACAGTCTAACCTGTAGGTATTTGCGAAAGAGGCACGGATTGCGTACGCGGTACACATTGTTGAGCTGGAGAACGACTAGTTGAGAGTCGAGGAAGACGCTGAGGTGATGAATATGATGACGTTGAGCATCAGCCAGGAGGCCAATGACCGCAGTGTATTCGTCTTGGTTGTTGGTTGTTGGCCCCAAACATATGCCGCTTGAATGTAGCATTTCATGTGAGGGGGTGTATAGAGCCCAAGCGGCTGAAGCAAGATTTTGCGTCCAACGGCTGGCGCCATCGGCGTAACCGATGTGGTAGGCTGGTGGAGGAAGCATCTGTCAATAGTACAAAGGATAGTTTTAGACGAGGGGGTAGGAGGAAAAGATTAAAAACACTAAAAAAGAAGAAATAACCTAAAGTAGAATGACTACTTCTAAGCATAAAATTTCTTGAGGTATAACCCATTGACGGGTTCCTTGAGCGAGAGGCCTTCGGGGGAGGCCAGGATGTATGCGCCTTTGGTGAGGCAATGTTGGATGATGTAAGGGCCATGCCAAAGTGATTCGAATTTTCCATGGCCAAAGGTATCATGAGCGATATCATAGACCAGGACGAGGTCGCCTTCGTGGAATGATCGAAGGTTGACATGGTGATCAAAGGTAGCTTTGGATCATTTTTTAGCTGCCTCATTGTTCTGTAATGAAGATCGGCGATCTTCATCCAGCGACTCCAAGTTCAGCAAGCGCTGCTCCATTGGAGCAGTGTCAGGTAAGAGCTCAATTGTGGTGTGTAAGGTGGGTATTTCGCACTCAATGGGAAGAGTTGCCTCAACCCCATGGACTAAATGGAATGGCGTGAAACCAGTAGCGGTATTCATCGCCATTCGATAAGCCCATAGCGTGGAAAATATCATATGATGCCAATTGGTTTTATGTTTATTAACCATGCACTGTAACATGGTATTGAGGACTTTGTTCACTGCCTCGACCTGTCCGTTTGACTGAGGGTAATATGGTGAGGCAAACTCGTGAGAGAAGCCTAACTGAGATGAGAGTTCGACGAAGATCTCATTCTCAAAGTGTTTCCCGTGGTCGGAAACAAGTTGGAGTGGTACTCCAAAATGGGATATGACGTGATTAAAGAAAAAACACGCTGTGGTATGTCATCGGTGTTGTTGAAAGTGGGCATAGCTTCGGCCCATTTGGTGAAGTAATCAACGGCGACAACAATCTATTTGTGACCATTGCTGGAGGGGGGATTACAAGTCATAAAGTCGATGCCCCATTTACAAAAAGGGCCCGCAGTAATGACAGGGTGAAGAAGAGCAGGGGGAGCTCGGGCTTTGTTGGCGTAGAGATGACATTGCTCACATCGTTTCACGGCATGAATGAAATCATGAAACAAGGTAGGCCAAAAGTAACCGGCTCGGATAATCTTTTGAGCAGTGGATATACCCGAAAGATGGCCCCCACATGCGCCGCTGTGGCAGTCGTTTAAGACTCTGTCAGCCTCATGAATAGTCAGGCACCGACGAAGAATGGTGTCGACACCCCGCCGGTATAGGATGTCTCCGATGAGGAGATAGCAGGGGGCCTGATGGTGGATATGTCGACGATCATCTAGTGAAAGGTGGTTACTGAAATTTTGAGTTCGTAGGTAGACGAGAAGGTCACCATACCAAGGATCATCTAAAGCGATGTAAAAGATATGTTCATCGGGAAAGTCGGTGTTGACGGGGGTACTGGTGGTGTCAGAGGGGAGGGTCGTGACAAGTTCGGCAAGAACGAGGGCCTTCTTACTCTTAGGTGTTGAAAACTCGAGGTCGTACTCCTGAAGGATAATGATCCATCGAGCGAATTTGTCATTAACTTGTCGACGACTGAGCAAATATTGCATAGGGTTGGAATCTGCGATGACCTTGGTGGTGCGAAGCAGAATGTAATGGCGCAGTTTCTGGACTGCGAGGACAACTGCAAGAGTAAGTTTATCTTCGTGTTTGTACTTCAAGGGTGGTCCTGAGAGGTTCTTACTAACATAGTAAATGACATGTTCACGATTGGCGTCTCCGAGCTGGATGAGGACATCGGCTACTGATACAGCTGATGATGATATGTAGAGGATGTAGTCGCGATTATAGTTAGGTGCACTAATTAAAGGTGCATTTGAAAGCGCTGCTTTAAGATTGTCAAATGACTATTGGGCATAGTTGTCCCAGTGAAAGGGGATGTCGTGACGTAGTAAACGAAGGAAACCATGTGCGCATATGGCGTAATCTGGGACAAAGCGTCAAAGGAAGTTAGCTTTGCCCTGAAGACTCTGAAGTTGCCGTAAATTCTAAGGAGGTGGAATTTCGGTGATGGCTTTGACTTTGAGGGGGTCCACGATAATACCGCTTTGGGAACCGATAAAACCGAGGAGGCACCCAGCGGTGACACAGAACACACACTTGAGAGGATTCAAGAGGATGTTGTACTGACGACACCATTGAAAAATGATTCGTAAATCATTGAGATGTTGGGTGCATTTCTTGGACCGAGCTGTGAGGTCATCCAAGTAGGCGAGGATGATTTCATCCAAATTATGAAAGATGTATGTCATCACCCGCTGGAAGGTTGCACCGGCATTTTTTAAGTCGAAAGGCATGACACGATATGCAAAATTACCCCATGGGGTAATGAATGCGGTTTTATACTGATCGGATGGGTGGATTTGAATTTGGTTATAGCCAGAGAATCCGTCCATAAAGGAGAGAGCTTCGTGGCCGACACAGTCGTTGATAATTTGATCGATGAAAGGCGTTGGAAAGTTGTCTTTGGGACATGCGTTATTGAGATCGCGAAAGTCTGTGAAAATGCGGATAGTGCTCTGTTTTTTGTCGACAGGTACAGGGTTGGAAACCCATGAAGTGTAAGTGATGGGGTAAATAAACTCGGCCGTACGTAATTTGTCATTTTCTGCTTTAATAACCGCGGCTTTGGATGGGTGTAGCAGTCGCTGTTTCTGGAAAACTGGTGTGATGTCAGGCCAGGTGTCGATGCGATGCTCGACAATAGATGGGTCGAGGCCAGGCATTTCTGTGTATGACCAGGCAAAAATATCCCTATATTCCTAGAAGAGGGCTTTATATGCGGCGATTTCCTGAGGAGTGCAAGCAGCTCTAATGATGATTTCTTCGACGATGCCATTTTTAACGAAAATGTTGATTTTGATGGTGGGGGGAATGTTGGCCATATTACCTTCTTCAAAAGCGTCAGGGGCTGGAATGGGATTGTTGAACCAATCGATAGGCCTGGATGGGATAAAATCTTTGGTTTCGACCGCGTAAATGGGGTTTTGGTTAGGAGGCATGAGGGTTGCCTGTGGAGAGAAGAGTGTGCGGTGATGTAGCACATCCCAGGGCGAGTCTGGGTACTTTAGATCTTCAAGTATTTCCTCGTCACATTGAAAACGTTGGGAATACAAGGGGTCGTGAGGAGTGATCTCAGTGACAGCATGGTTTCCCCCTGATGGAGAAGCAGAGGGAGCAATGCTAGGAGATGGGGAGGGTTCACTCGACATAAACCATATATTGAAGTATTGAGGGGTACTCGTGGTGGTTGGATGGAGAGTCTCCGTAGGGGAATGAGTAGGAGAGTTGGGGGGGTTGTGGGGTAAATCCTCAGAGACATCATTTAAGAACCATGGAGGCGTTGGGAGTGCCTCGGGCTATGGAGAAATGACATGAAGATCCTCGAGTGACGAAGTAATGTCAATTATCGCCTCTGCGGGTCGATGATGCAGGGCCAATTGATGGTGCCTGTATGCAAGGATCATAGGACACTGGTATGTAAAATGAGTTAATGAATCGCAGAGAGAGCAAGGGCATCTCATACGTTCATTGACGGAAGTGGTGACATAGCGAATGTTAGTGATATTCGAAGAGGACGTAGCAGGGCGTGGGTTGTTCTGGAAGTTTGGGCGTACGATCGCTAATGTCTACCAAAAGCGCGGCAGTGTTGGGAAATGGTGGGTGTAATGGCCATACTCTGAACATATAGCACAAGCATATTTGGTCCTCAACCCTTTACTACTAGAAGGGGTGGTGGTAGTAGTGGGACTAGTAGTAGTGGCGGGTGTTGTGGGAGTTTGATTGAGGGGGATAAAATTCTGTAATTCAGGTAGGGATGGGCAATTTTTGGTTTGGTGGCCCTCTTTCTCACATAGTGTGCAAGGTGGTGGGATGTGTGGAGGAAGTGGAGCGGTGGGCTCCTTCTTCTTCCTTCTGCCCCCAGTTGTAGTAGGAGGGTTAGTGAGTATGGGGGTAGTGGGGGTAAGGACGGGAATCGTCATGGGAAGTCCTTCCTGTGGGGGAAGGGATGGTCGAGGGACCATCTCTGGTGGGTGTAAATACCAAACTGGGTTTGCTAACACCATATTAGGTAGTGTGAACGTTGCGGCTACCTTGAAAGCTTCAATACCTGGGGGAGGGTAAAAGAAGGGAATTTGGGTGAGGGGTTGGGGGAGTGTTTCCCAAACGAGATTAGTCCCTTGAGGGGATGTGGATTCGTGGACTGTTGATGTCAACGAGTGCGCAGGAGGCTTCGGTAGGAGTGGTTCTGTGACTATTGAGACGTCAGGAATGAGTGAAGCCTCCTGAGGAGGAAGAGCATCCTCCGTGTGAGTTCCGTTAGATGAGACGACGCATACTTGATTAAGGGCAAGGAGTGGTGGTGCTCCATGGTACGTCCCTAACAAGGATGGATCTTTAAAAATCCCAGGACCCATCTCGACGAGTGGATATGCGTCTGGGTTGGTGTGGATGAGAGGAAGAATGTTATCGAGGTTGGCAAATGGGTTAGGCTCATAATGTGAGACTTGGTCGATGGTCACGATCTTCCCATTGTGGGGGAACATCATTGTCTGAAAGACGGAAGAGGCCACTGCCTTCATAGCATACATGTAGCTACGCCCGAACAGGATATTATAATCGAGCGGGGCGTTGATAACTTCGATATCAATGAGGATAGTCTTGCCCCTGAGTTCAACGGGGACATTTTGGAAGAGCCCTTCAGGAGAGGATGGTCGTCCGTCATAAGCTCGTAATGTGATGGCAGAGGGAATGAGTTCTGGGGAACCAAGTTTCTGCCATACTATTTTGGACATGATGCACATAGAGGCACCTTCATCAATGATACACCAATGAACAGTGATGTTCTGTATTTTCACTGGTATTTGAAAAGCGATCAAGGCGGGAAGACGAGGTTATCCGCTATCAAGATCGAAGGTGATGAGTCGAGTATCTGTAGGGTCGACTGCCCCCAAGGCAGAAAGTAAAGATTTATGTTGTGTAGGACAAGTCTGGAGGACTTCCAAAACTGACATGGCAGTCGGGGATTGTGCTAAGTCGTCTACCAAGCTATAGTTATGAGCTGCCCTAGCCTGTGGATTGTGGACATTCCTGCGCAAGGGGATGCGAGGGATGTGAAGTGGTGGTTCGGAAGATGGGAGAGGGATCACCAATGGGGGTCCCATCGGTGTAGGGTTTGTCTCTGGAGAGATGGGAGTAGACTCAGCGAGTGTATGATACTGACGATTACGTGTTTGCAGAAGAATTTCTTCCTCACTGGTGAGGAGAATTGTGCGCTCTGCTGGATTGTTGGGGTTGTGGTATTGTCCCATCTGAGGTGGGGGATGTTGTGTGTCATGTTGGGTGTTTATCACACCTTGATGTGGAATAGGATTTTGCAGCACGGTGGGAGGGGGTTGTTGCACGTATTGTTGTGGTGCTTGTTGAGGGGCAGTTTGTGCAGGAGAATAGAGAAGACTACCCGAGTCTTTCAACTGTTTGAAATTAGCGATCTGGGGGAAATGGTGAGTGTAATGACCAAAATCACCATAAAGAGCACAAGGGAATATGGTTTTAACATTATTTCTCCCTTGGTGTTTGTTGTTATTACCCCCTTGGGGGTTTTGGTTTCCTTGGTTCTGGTTGCCCCCAGTGGGTTGGTGCTGTGGGGGTTGATTCTCGCCTTGACCAGGGTTGTTGTTATTCCTGTTCCTTCCTTTCTTCTTGGCATTGTTCGATGGGTGAGTTTGGTTGGCGGTATTCAACTGTTCAAAAGTTTGGTATTGTTGAGCAGCAGAGGGTTGAACAAAATTTACCCCTGCATGTGGATGTGGGGGAGCCATGGGTTGGGGAGGACCAGGAAATGGGAAGTATGGATTTTGTGGTGGTACCGATCCGTAAGGTATATAGAAAGGTGTAGTGATTTCACTATTACTATAAGCTGATGTTCAGGGAGTACCACTATTAGTGGGGATAGGTGGATGTATGGGAGGTGTCGGTGGTGGTCCACTGATGGGTGGAGGTATAGCAACAGGGTATGGCTATTGATAAGGGAGTGGGGGGTAATAAGGAGTGCCCCCATATGCCGACGGGTATTGAGGTGTTCCATACATCAGTGGTGGTTGGGGTTGTGGACCATGGTGTGTGGTGGCACCTATTAGTCCGTCTGTTGAGTGAGACATCCCAGGTTTGTCTTGGCCAAACGACACAGGTTTTGGAAGATCAGGAAGTACTGTGTATAAGTACCCTAACTGTGTATAAATGAGGTCATACTGTTGGGCCTTACTGATGGCTTCCTCTTCAGATTGAGGGAAGGTGGAAGCTACATCCTTTCCGAGGAGAGAGACAAGTGATCTAAGAAACCAGTCGAGACATTGCTGCTTGGTGGTTTCTACTTTACACAAACTACGTCGCCTACGCCACTCATGAATGTGGTCAGCGATGTGGGTGGTTGAGGTCTGTTTGAAGTTAGACAATAGTTCTAGACCATTTTCATGTCGGATGGGTAATTGGAAGAAGGTCAAGAATGCTTTGGCCAAAGACTCAAAGGTCCCATGGGACCCTAATTTTTCTGCGATATACCATTTGGTTGATGGGCCAGTAAGTGTGCGTTGAAATAATCGCAGTCTGATGGAATCATCCATAATGCTATTGGAAGAACACCATAGATCAAAGGTCATGACATGGTTGGCGGGGTCATCCCCTTCCTTTCCTTCAAACTTTGGTATGTCTGAAGGAAGTTTTGTTGGCATTGCAGGCCATGTGGCGTCATGTAATATAGGATCATTGGTGAGTTTGGTGAGATCCGGTATGTTGAGAGAGGCCAAATATGGCATCTGTAGTGGGGTGGGAGGGTTAGCTCTAGCCATAGTGTGTTGTGAACTTGACCCTTGATGGGGACTAGGTGGGTTGGTGCTCCCTCCTTGAGAGGAAGTGGGTCCCCCACTTCCTTGTAAAGGAGAGCGAGTGAACGGATGACCTTGGGAAGATGACCCAAGTAATGTAGAACCAAGCAAAGTTGATCCTAAGATAGTAGCACTCACAGGAGTGTGTGAAGGAGGTACCGATGAGTGGGTACGACTAGATACTCCCCTTAAGATAGGAGGGAGGTTGAGCAAGCGTCGTGAACGACGGGCGTTCTGTGGTTCCCCTATGATGTCAGACTAGTTGTGTGAATACGTGCAACAAGTGGTGAGAAAAATATAGAAACAAAAATCCTTTGCGTTGAATGTTTACACAATATATATATCCAACTCAAACTGTAATCAGATGTGCATCATACATAAAATGAGAAAGAAGCATATATATGGGTAAGTGGGTTTTGTCCGCGTGGGGGAATCAAAAGAAAGAAAATGCTCGTGTCCTAGAAGACGTAACGTCCTTCCTCTCAAATAGCACTGGACCTTCCAATAGTACTCAACAATGGGGTCTGAAGTCACCGGAAGAGACACTAGTGAAGGATGAAATAATTGGTTATAATGAGGGGTAGAGGGGGCATATCCCGAAAGAACTGGCAATATTTCCCAATAGCCACGCAAAATCCAATCAAGGTTGCAGCCCACAATTTCCACCTGGGTAGATGTCCTAAAGTTGGTCACTAGGTACCTCGGTCAAAGTGCGGCATTTAGATTTTCGGCCTAAGAAATGGGTCACGGGCTGGATCCCGTCCAAGAGGTGGGTGCCTCAAGGGGGGACGCATAGAACAACCGAACCTCGGCCTTCAACCCTTCACGGGTATCTCCCTGCCTTATGGTGATTGGAACGCTTGACTTGGAGGATTTGAAGTTCCCTATTTGACAACCTCTATGTTTGAAAATGTGAGAACCAGATAACGGGGAGTTTTTTGGATGCCTATCCCCGAGATCCTACCTAGACTAAAAATTTCTTTTGGCACCTCCTGTGGAGGAAAACTTAGTAAGTTTTTAGAAAGATTTTTATATGAAGTTGTTTTGTGAGGTTGGGGGTGAAAACCAACCTCGTTTGATTAACAATGGGAGTGGATAGTCCTGTCAAGAAAAGATGGGGTATTTTCGGAATCCCTTTGGAGAAAACTTACTTGGACCTCCACGTTTCGAGAAGAAGCTATGTGAGTGAGAAGTGACTTTTGTGTGTGAGTGAAAAGTGTGCCAATTTTTAGTTAATTAGATGTCACCTTGCTGCATGTGGACTTCGCTTGGTCCTTACAAAAGTGTGATTACCTAATTAGCTAGATGTCTTTGGTACAACCTTGCAGAATTCAAAAGCCCTATGAAGCTAGCATGTGGACATGTGGGTCCGTTACTATCCTTTAACTCCCTATTGTGAGGTAATCTAGAAAAGCATGAAACTATCCTAGATTGAACATGTGGGCATGTATGGGCCCGTTACAAACCTTTAAACTCTCCTAGTGTTTTGATCTAAGAAAGCAAAATTTCAACCACTATTCTATCTTTGTAGCATGTGGGCATGTATGGGCCCATTACAAGTTTAAAATGTGTTTGAAAAATGAAACTAAGAGGGGTCCCGAAAAGGGCCGTTGTCCTCTCCTAAAGTTTTAAAACTTTTGTTAAGGGAGATGAGATTGTTTTCACAATCCTTTTCTGTTTCTCAAGATCGCTTGGAGGCGCGAGAGAAGAGCATACTCAACGATTGTTACTTCAACTTTGAGTCCCAAATGTGAGTTAATATGTGATTAAATATGATTGTCCACTTATGTTTATAAGTCAAAGCAAGCCATCCATGTGGCAAAAAGCAAATAAGGGAAATTGATTTTCATCCTCCTATGTGCCTATGTGTGCCCGACTAACCCCTTTATATGATGAGGGGACTAAGTGTAATGTGGCTTTACAACATTTTTGACATTATATTTGAGAAGGAAGATGACCTTCCCCACATCCGAAGAACCTACAAAATGGAATTTTGTTCAAAATGTGCGGCCCCTAGTGTAAACAGGCGCGCACAGAGCGCAGGCGCGCGAGAATAAATGAGTCAGAAAGTGCATGCGCGTAGAGAAAGGCTGTTACAAAAGCGCATGCATGCACAATGTGCGTTTGTAGGGTGGAATACCCGCGCACCCGTGACAAATGGCCGAGAAAGAAAATCCGGATGGATTTCTCCCAATTCTCCTGTGAATTGACTGGTTAGCAGGTCGACAGAGGCCGGTTTGTGCACCTGCAAGTTAAGCAAACTAAAAGAAGAGAAAAATAAACCCAAATGAGGTAGGAATTGATACCTTATCCCTAGTATGGTCGCCAATCTATTTGCACCCTTTTCGTCACCTTGGTGAGCATATAAGAGGTTCTTACATGCCCAGTTGGGTCTCGCTAAGCATGACAGCTGTAGAGGAAAGAGTTAGAGAAAAGAAAACAAAACTATAAGCAAGAATTAAACTAAAACAAACTAAAATTATAAGCATATGGATAGAGAAATAACAAACACAAAAGACCAATATCACCAATGTTTTTAGGCTGATCTATTGATGAAATCAAAGCACAATGAAGAAAGGGGACTATGAGTCCCTTCTTCCTCCAAAGGAAGGCTCTTGGACCCTCACAAACTTGCTCTCCTTACAACAAGAAAAATAAAAATGGTGATGAAAGAACTCCTTTGAAAACCCACTCAATGGAGAGGTGGGTTGCTCAATGAAATGGTGCCAAAGTGGTCTTGTCAAGGATTGAGTCCTTAAAACAATCTAGGCAGCATAACATTACATGAGATTCCTTGAGAAAATGAGGTTTCTTCATGGCATTTTATAGCATTGCATTGGGTTATTGTGTAACTCCTTTGTAGTGTGAAAAGAGGCTCTTTAGGGATTTATTAGGTCTTTGACCAGCCTACCATGCAGATTCAGCTCAGATTTGAGGGTCAAATCGGCTTGGAAGTTGATCCATAAGTGGTTGGGAGGCCGACCAATTCAATAAATGCGTCGTTTAGCAGGTGCGCGGGTTTTTGTGCCAACAGCCGCACATCATGCGCGTATGCGCGCATGGTACGTTCCTTTTCCGCGCGTGTGCGTGCGCACCCAACTTCTGTAAAGCGCTCTTCAATTTTTGGTTACTTTGTATATTTTTTGACCTTTTTGGAATGCTGTGAAATTAATTCAGTGCCATGAATGACTTCATTACTGTTTGACGATGCTGAGTTCTTGTCGCCATGTGCGAACGAAATTTCAGTGATAACAAATGGTTTTCTTTCGATTATGTTTGTTTGCATCTAATATGAACAGGAAGTTATCATGCTAAATTTAGATTACAATCATGTTTCGATTTGATTTTGTTATGGTTAGATTATATTGGCTCTAATTTAGTTTGTATGTTGTGATTTTGGAATGATTTCGTGAGTTTGAATTGATGTCATGCAATCTCCTAAATCAGGAATACAACTCTGTTCGATTTCGATTCGGAAAGAATGAATCTGTTTCGTATGAAAACAATATTCTCATTTAAGCCCGTGCAAAAGATATCTACACCCAAATCGTGGAATGGTTTTGATTCACAATGACTATGTTAAACCCCAGCTGTTCGATTCGCTCTTGTTTTGATTGGATTGTTGTGTATCTTCAGTTAGTATGATCGATTTTATGAGTTGTATTCGTATAAAAAATAGACTTGATTGCAGCTCTGTTAATTTTAATTTTCAAACGAGTTTGTTAACTCAGATCGACTTACATTATTTCTGTCAAATTCGTATGAGGAAATTAGGGTAATAGTCGTTTCAAAATGAATTCAAGAAATGATTTCGTGAATGATTTTGTCTGCCCCAATTTGCAATAACAAATGATCGGACAACTCTTACGAACCCTGTTATCAACTAATTGATCCTGTTATGATTTCATTTGTGAACATTTACGCGCCATTTTTGATTTAATTCGCTCAT
>CBVK0100692122.1:0-11204 GCA_900067695.1 Picea abies | reverse complement strand
ATATATATATATATATATATATATATATATATATATATATGGCGTGACTGAAATGTTTGCATTACATCAAAAGGTGTGTAGAAGAGCAAAATATTGGGTCCATCCGCCCATACAACATCGCCGGACAAGGCATACAAAAACATGATCTTGGGGAGACTCTAATCTCCCCGCACTACGTTGTGCTGCGAGTAACATACTACCGCATGCACTACACGCCTCAATAGAGAATTGATGTTCTCTGTCACTCCTACAGTGTGTCGCTGTAGACGCAAAGGCACATCCCCCCTCCGCAGAGGAGGGATGCCCATAGTAAGGCCTTGGAGGTTCCTTTCTACCTCCCGGAGACCCACCACTGGTACCACCGGATTTGCTGCAGCCGAGACGCCTTCGCAACGTCCTGGTACTGGTAAATCAACAGGGCACACTGCTCCCTTGTCTGCACATTGGAAACAAAACATCTGAAAAGACTCTTTTACATACCCCCAAAAATACATACACATCAAAAACTTAAAAAACAAAACTAGACAAGGTATGACTTAGTCTCCTACCTGACTCGTCCCAATCTTCCCCCGTAGGAAAAACCAAGTCCATACTCCCGCGGAAGTCCACATCGGCATATGGGAAGTCCTCTATCCAGAGGTACTGCCGTCTCAACCAGGCAAAGAAATCGCCAGTAAAGTGGAACTCTGACTCTGAGACTAGCCTCGGAGACGGACTAGTCCACCTCTCCATCTGAGGTTCATCCACTGGTCATACTGCCAGTGCTATTTGAGGTTGCATCTGAGGGATGCGCTCTAAGAAGAATGAGACTAAGAACGAGCCATAGCCAAACTGCTTTTGGCCATTCCTGCACCGTGAGATCTGTTCCTTCACATTTAGAAGGAATGTTGCACTCCAGTTGAACAATGTTGGCTCTAAACACTGAACACCATAGGCCACCTGGTATCTCGATGCCAAATGAGCACTAGTGCTACCAGTCACACTTTTGATAGCAAATAATATCGATCAGAGAGGCAGATCTCATATATCCTTGATAGGGATCTTTCCCCCTACCAACCGTGCTTTCGGAATACAGTGACGTGCCAGATATACGTCCACCTGCTCAGGTAATGCCCTCTGCTCTGTAAAAGCTATGGGGACTCCTCTTTTCGAGAGGCCGGTCAGAAAGTACACATTTTCCAACTCAATGGTTAGGAGTTGTGTACCAATATGGAATCCCTATTCCGTAACATCCCAAAGGCCAATCATGTGCTCAAGCAGTAGAATCTCTCTTTTCATTTTTTGCAATTTGAAAAACTTGAGCACGCTGCAGGCTCTCAAAGAAGCCCGCGTGCAGGGACTCCGTAGAGCGGCTAAATCATCCATCTCGTGTTCCCACTCTTTCCATTCAATCATGATTGCCGAATACGCCTACAAAACAAAAAATCAAGATTTTCATCATTCCTCACGTTTTTGTGATTTCGACGATTTTCAAAAAGCATTTTAAAACATAAAATCAAATGCCCATGACATCTAAAAGCAACCAATCATCCTTTTTAACCACCACACCCTTTAATATTTACCAAACAATGATTAAAACATGGTAAAAATGAAAAACGATTTGAGGGGGTTCGTGGGCCCATGAGGGGAATTTTCATGAGTTTCTTTTGTTAAAATGGTCGGTCTAATCAATTGCAAGGATGCAGACACCCTAACAAACCTTCTCCAATACATTTTTGTAAAATATTCCCCCCATTTCATCAACTTTTAAAAGGAGGGCGATTTGGTTAAAAAAGGGGTGACCTAGGGCTTTGTGTTTTAAATTAATAATGCCATGAAAATCAACTTGAAACCATGCAATTGAAAGAGCGAAGAATGAACACCTACCTGGTCTGAACGGTGTGCGAAATGGTCAATCGTAGCTCCGGCAGCGAGAAAAACAAGATTTGCTCCAATTGAGATTCCCCAACACTCCACAAATCCTTGCAAATGAAATGGTAAATAAATTTCCAAATCAATTGTTATTTATAGGATTTCATTTTTCTATAAGGTATGGTCATTTTTGGGTTTCTCTAATGGTGTAAATGGCTTCACTAATCTCTGATTTATAGTTTCTGGCATCGCAAGTTTCCTGGTAGTTCTAATGAATCATTTACCTTGTCGCATTTATGAGCATAGTCTTAGTTCGTTCTTGAGCTCAACAATATGAGAATGTAACCAGGTAGAATTTTATCTCTTTTTCGGACCCGTACGGATACAATCACACGAAAAAGGAACCCCCCTGAAGTCTCCTTTAAACCCTTTTCAGACTCTCTAAATATGAAAAGATTGTCGAGTGATCTTGCTTCCTTTCACACTCGCTAAAAGGTCAGAAAGGGTGTCTTTCGAGCGATAGTTTAACCCTTTTTCGGTCTCGTCAGACTACTGTATGAAAAAGGAACTGAGAGAGTTCTCTTTTAAGAATTTTTCCAAACTCTATAATCCCGAAAAACCTTCGAGTTTTCTATCTTTGGACTCGTTAAAGAACACATCGACGGGCCCATATGGGAACGAACCCTTACTTCTTCCGTTTTGTTAAACAAAGGAAGAGGAACTTACCGAAGGTGAGTTATATCGAGCATGTGTTATCCTCCTCGAGCTTGTTAAATAAAAAAGAGGTACTCATCTATCTGGATGGGGGAAAAAATTGAAAGGAGCAAGCCAAGCAGTCTCTTGAGAACATCATCCAGCACGTCTTAGAGTCGCCCTTGAACACGACATCTGCTCATATCATAGTCTGCCGAACCTCTACACTGAGCCAATCTTTGAGTCTCCTTTCACTCCTTTGGGTCACCCGACGCAAGTCGCAACATCCATTGCGCAGTTTTGGTCCATGTCATGTTTTTCTATTGTGCCTTAGTGTTCAAGGGAAGTATCCGCCTCGAGAGTCAACCATCCCAAATATCTTGTCTCAAAACCCGTGTCAGTCCATGTTCTTTTGATATTCCAATTACATCTTTATAGACGTTTCATGTCGTTGATGGGGGATACATCAAGGCCCTCCCTCGACAAGTCTATTCCTGTCGACTCCGACACATTATCCAGGAATCAGACTTAGAAACTAGCTAGTACTTTGGGACCTGCATGCCTCAATGGTAGGCCTCCTCACATTCGACAATGGATTTGCATCATTGACCTCTGATCGAATGATTCCACGAATGTTCGACCTCAGCTCATCTATTCATGTTCAGTGGAATGTACTAAGGTACCTTGGGAATCATTGACATTAATGGTGATCTCCCTCGCACTTGTTAACGGTTTACCTCATTGACCGGTAATCAAGTGGTTTCTGCCATGTTCGACACCAAGACATCTATTCACATGGTTAGAATCGTATCGCACGGGGATTGGTAAGAAGACCCTGGGTTGAGTAATTCACTTTGATATATGTTTCGCCCAGGTTGCGAAGAAGTTCTGCACAAAGAACACATACATTGTTACATAGATCCACTTTGTATTGGTCATGGCTATGTCTTATCATCTCGTAGATCCACTGTGTATTCTTCGTGGCTATGATCAGTCTGAGTCATCAAAGTATAGATCCACAGTGTATTTTTGGTGGCTATACCCTTTCATCAATACAATTATGTATCCACAGTGTATATTATGGTGGTCATACCTTACAAATCTTAATCATTCAAGCATAGGTCTGCCTGCCTTGGGTTTTGAAATATGTCATGACATTTGTTGGATGTTTGTGTGTAGCTTCCGTCAGGTTCTCCGAGTCTATACCCTTGCTTGAACGTCTACAAAGTATTTTAGTCATCAATTCACATCTTTTGACTTCATACTTTGGGGGGAATTCTATTACACGTCAAAATTGCTCAACTGGATAAGTGTCACATTGTCCCTATCAATTGTCGTAAGTGTCGCATCATTCCTTACAACTTTCGCAAGTGTCGCAAGTTGGTCATTAGTGTCGCAATTTGGTCACTAGTGTCGCAAACAATGTTCAGACATAATGCCATGACTACGACACTGAGGAGGCACTTATCATATCTCATATGACTGATTTTCAAGAGGAGAACTGGTTTATTGGAGTAAAGCAAATCTTGACACCTGAAAAGAGCCCAAAAATAAAGGTTTGGAGGGGGAACACTCCCCTACTTTAGCTGCAGAAGCGCTGACGCTCCCCTATAATGTTTCAGGGAGTGTTATAACGCTCCCCAACCCCTTTTGGAGGAGCGTTGCCCATCTTGAGAGCGCTGGCACTTCCCCAGGGCTTACCAGGGAGCACTACAATGCTCTGAGACCCCTTCCGTGGGAGCGCTCCCTATTCTGGGTCAGTTGTTGGTCCATTGAGGAGAATAAGGGGAGGATTATTCGAGATTAGGAGGTAGTTGTGCTCAAATTTTTGGTTTCATCAAGAGATCCCTGATCTAAGGAGGAGGTTCCCAACTTGTTCTAAAGATAACTCAAGAGGTTAAGCTCCTCTCAACCTATATAAATAGGCTCTATGATGGTGGAAAGGGGGAGATATGAACATATGAAACTTATGATCTTGGAGGAAACTTATAGTCAGCCAAAGGAGAGTGATCAGTGAAGCTGCTGTTATCCAGGTCGTGGATCTTTCAGGCAAGGGTTAGACGAAGGGGACTTGACGAAGCTGTCACATTCGCATCTACGATTGTAAGCATTGCTGTCGTTATTCTCATTAATATGACACGCTTGGCCTGTTTCTTTCTAGTTTGTGTCTGATGTTACATGAACTTATCATTTTTTGATATATCTGTTTTCAAGCTAATGTCAATAGAGTAGGAAGTGGTCATATCTTGTTTTGTCCACAGATTTGTTTGAAGAGTAAAGGATTGGAGCGCAACTCGGAGCGTGCAGGGACAAACGTCAATTAAGAGGTACTTTTGTTATCCTTCCATCTCATGCATTAGTTTAGATAGATTTGAAAGGAAGTCAGTTTCCACGTTAAGCATTTTTCTGTCTAGGGTTAAGGTCAAGCCTTAGAGGTGATCTACCTTTCCGCAGGGAGATTTTCCTACAATAGTTGGCGTAAATTCCGTGGGGTTGTAATTTCTGTGATGGCTTGGACTTTGTGGGGGTCCACAGTAATGCCACATTGGGAAAATATGAACCCAAGAAGGAGCCCAACAGTGACGCAGAATACACACTTGAGGGGGTTTAAGTGGATATTGTAATGAGGACACATGTGGAAGATGATTTATATATCATCGAGATGTTGACTGTGTTTCTTAAATCGAGCAGTGAGGTCGTCTAAGTACACAAGGATGATATGAGCCAAATCGTGAAAAACGTATGTCATGGCTCGTTGGAATGTGGCGCCGGCAATCTTGAGGCTGAATGGCATGACACGATACGCAAAGGTGCCCCAAGGGGTTGTGAATACGGTTTTGTACTGATCGACGGGGTGAATTTGGATTTGGTTGTAACCAGAGAAACCATCCATGAAGGACAAAGCCTCATGACCTGCGCAATCATCGATTATTTGGTCGATGAAGGGTGCTGGAAAGTTGTCTTTGGGACAGGCGTGATTGAGGTCGCAGAAGTCCCTATAGACATAGATAGTGCCCTGTTTTTTGTTTATAGGGACAGGGTTAAAGACCCATGAAGTATAGGCTATGAGGTAAATGAACCCTGCAGTGTGTAGTTTTTCAATCTCGGCTTTGATGGTTGCTTCTTTGGATGGGTGTAACGATTGTTGTTTTTGGTGGACGGGTGTGATATCAGGCCAGGTGTCTATGCGATGTTCGACAATAGAGGGATCAAGGCCAGGCTTCTCTATGTATGACCAAGTGAAAATGTCCCAGTATTCTTGGAAGAGGGCTTTGTAGGTGGTGAGTTTTTCTGGAGAACATGCAGTGCCAATGGTGTTTTCCTCAAGAATTCCAGATTTGATGGAAATATCTATTTTGATAGTTGGGGATATATTGGCCATATTGCCTTCCTCAAAAGCGTCAGGGGTAGGGATAGGGTGATTGAACCAATATATATGCCCTGATGGGAGAAAATATTTGGTTTTGACTGCGTATATGGGGTGTTGGTTAGGAGGCGTGAAGGCTTCCTGTGAAAGAAAGAGTGCTCTATGGTGGAGTGCATCCCATGGGTAATCGGGGGTAGTTAACTCCTCAAGAATATCTTCATCACAATGAAACTGATGTGAATATAAGGGATTGAGAGGAGTGATCTTGGTGACTATCACTGTGGCATTATCTCCTTCTAATAAATACGTAGGGGGATTGATGGAGGGGGATTGCGATGGTTCGCTCGACATAAACCAAATATCCAGATATTGTGGGTTAAAAATGGTAGTCGGGCATAGAATGTTCGTGGGGAAATGAATTGGAGAATTGAGGGGATCTGAGGGTAACTCCTCATATAAATCATCTAGGAACCATGGGGGAGAAGGGAGTGCCTCAGGTTCTGGTGGGAAGAAATGAACCATATCAATTGATGGGGTAAGGGTATTTATCAGGGTTGTTGGAGGAGGGGGGGTATGATTTTTAACAGGGGCCAGTTGACGACGCCTGTACTCAATGATCATAGGACATTGATATGTGAAATGGTCAAGTGATTTGCATAGAGATCAGGGACATCTCATGCGTTCATTGACTGAGGTTGTGACATAATGGATGTCAGTGATAGGAGTTGAGGTGGGTGTTTGTTGAAAGCTCTATCGTACAACTGTTAGTGTCTGTTGGAATTAAGGTAGCATTGTACAGTGGTGTGTGTAATGGCCATATTTTGAATAGATGGCACATGCAAATTTGGTTCAAAGTACTTTGTTACTTGTGTTCTTTGAGATAGTGGCAATACTGGAGGAAGTGACAAGCAATGCTAGTGCTCGAGGGAGTTGGATGAGATTACGTAATTCAAGGAGAGATGGGCATTTGTTGGTGGGGTGTCCGTCTTTCTCAAATAGTGTGCAAGGAGGTTGGATGTGTGGGGGAAGTGGAGTTGTGGGCTCCTTCTTCTTTCGCCTACCCCCATCTGTAGCAGGGGGGTTAGTGAGTGGGGGTGTAGGGGGTATGGTGGGAATGAGTATGGGAATATGCATCGGGATTCCTTTTGTTTGGGGAGGGAGGGATGATTGAGGAACCATCTCAGGTGGATGTAAATACCAAACTAGGATTTCCAGCACCATATTAGGAAGGGTAAGCATTGCAGCGACCTAGAAAGATTGTACACCTGGTGGGGGGTAAAAGAAAGGGATTTGGGTAAGGGCTTGGGGGACTATTTCCCAAACCGGGATTTGGCCCTGTGGAAGATCAGGAATGGGTCGAGCTAAATTAGTTCCAGGAGATTCATGAGGGAGAAGTTTTGTGACTAGTGGGACGTCAAGGATGAAAGAGGCCTCGATGGGAGGGGGGTTAGTTTTAGTTTTCGTTCCATTGGAGGATATGACACATACTTGTGCAGAGGGATGGAGGAGCGGTGGTGCTCTGTGGTAGGTCCCTAGAAAGGATGGGTCTTTGAATATTCTGGGTCCCATCTCAATGAGTGGATAGGCATCAAGATTAGTGTGGATAAAAGGGAGGATGTTATCGATGTTGGATGAAGGGTTAGGCTCGTAATGTGATACTTGATCGATGGTAATGATCTTTCCATTATGGGGAACATCATGGTTCAGAATACAGAAGAGGTGACGGCCTTCATAGAATAAATGTAGGTACAACCAAACAAAATATTGTAGTCGAGTTGGGCATCGATAACCTCAATGTCAATCAGAACAGTTTTTCCCATGAGCTCGACGGGGACATTTTGGAAGAGTCCTTCGGGGGATGAGGGTCTGCCATCGTAGGCTCTTAAGGTAATGGTAGAGGGTAAGAGTTCGTGGGAACCAAGTTTCTTCCATACGGATTTGGACATGATACAAGTGGATGCACCTTCATCAATGATGCATCGATGAACTGTAATGTTCCGAATTTTTACAGGGATTTGAAAAGCAATAAGAGCAGGGAGGCAAGGTTCTCCGCTGTCGAGGTCAAATGTGATGAGTCAGGTATCGATCAGGTCGACTGATCCCAGGGCAGAAAGTAAGGACTTTCATTGGGTGGGAAAAGTTTAAAGGACCTCTAATACTGACATGGCAACCGAGGATTGTGCCAAGTCATCGACCAAATTGTAATTATGAGTTTCCCCAGCTTGAGGATTATGGACATTCCTGTTCAATGGGATGCGAGGAATACGAAGGGAGGTTTCAGTATTAGGGTGAGGAATTATGAGAGGGGGTCCTGTTGTGACTGGAATTTCTTTTGAGGTAGTGGGAGAGGATTCAAGGGGTGTGCTATACTGGCGATTGTGTGTTTGCAGAAGGACTTCTTCCTCATTGGTAAGGAGGATAGTGTGATCGGCAGAGGTACCCGTATTGGGATATTGTCCCAACTATGGTGGGGTAGGTTGTATGTCTAGTTGGGTATTTATGACCCCTTGGTGTGGGATGGGGTTTTGTAGTACAATTGGGGGGGGTTGCTGAACATATGGTTGTGGGGCCTGCTGAGGTGCAGGCGGTGCTCAAAGACATGGTCCATTCACATAATCTTTCATCCATTTAAAGTCAGTGATTTGGGGGCAATGGTGAGTATAGTGACCAAACTCACCACAAAGGGCACGAGGGAAGGTGGTCCTAACATTGTTGTTGTTCCTTCCTTGACGTTTGTTGTTGTTTCCCCCTTGGGGGTTTTGATTCCCCTGGTTTTGGTTGCCCCCGACAGACTAGTTCTATTGGGGTTGGTTTTGGTTTCCTCCTGGTCACGGATTATTATTGTTCCGATTTTTTCCTTTCTTTCTGGTATTGTTCGACTGATGGAGTGGATTTTTTGTGTTCAGCTGTTCAAAATTTTGATATTGTTGAATGGGAGAGGGTTGAAAAAAATTAACCCCAACGTGTGGTGGTTCTTGTGGTGGAGCCATAGGCTGTGGGGGGCCAGAAAATGGAATGTATGGATTATGTTGAGGCGATGCTCCATAAGGTACATAGGAGGGCATGGCGCTTTCACTAGTGCTTAGGGTATAGGCCGAGGTGGAGGGAGAATCGACACTTGGTTGGATAGGTGGGTGGCTTAGGGGTGCCGGCAAGGGTCCACTTATGGGTGGAGTCAGGGCATCAGGGTATGGTTGTTGATAAGGTGGAGGAGGATAATAAGGGATTTCTCCATATGCCGGTGGACATTGAGGTGAGCCATACATGGGTGGTTGTTGAGGTGGTGGGTTGTGGTGTGTAGTGTTACCAATCAATCTATCTGCTAAATGAGACATCCCAGGTTTGTCTTGGCCAAATGGCACGAGTTTTGGGGTGTCCGGGAGTACCGTGTATAGGTATCCGGACTGGGTGTAGATGAGTTCAAACTGTTGGGTCTTGCTAATGGCTTCTTCTTCGGTCTGGGGGAAGGTGGAGGCCACATCTTTGGCAAGGAGGGAAACAAGTGATTTGAGGAACCAATTGAGACACCGTTGGGGGGTAGTGTCAGCTTTGCAGAGGCTATTTCACCAACGCCATTCATGGATGTGGTCGACAATATATGTAGAGGGGGTTTGTTTGAAATCTGAGAGTAGTTCAAGGCCATTGTCATGATGAATGGGTAATTGAAAGAAGGTAAAAAATGCTTTGGCCAAGGACTCAAAAGTCCCGTGGGACACAGATTTTTCTTCGACATACCATTTGGCGGATGGGCCAGTGAGTGTACGTTGAAATAACCTTAATCGGATGGAATTGTCCATGATATTGTTCGAAGAACACCCTGGGTGAAATGTCATGATATGGTTGGCAGGATCATCTCTTGTTTTTCCTTCAAACTTGGGGATGTCTAAAGGGAGTTTGGTAGGCATTGTCGGCCATGTGGGGTTGTGCAATATGGGATCATTGGTGAGTTCAGTCAGATATGGTATGTTGAGGGAAGCTAAATATGGCATATGGGGTGGTGTCGTAGGATTTGTTCTGGCCATAGTGTACGTGTTCTGAGTACCTAACCCTTAGAGGGGACTAGGTGGTTTTGTACTTCCCCCTTGAGAGGAAGTTGGACCCCTGCTTCCATGTAAAGGAGAACGAGTGGAAGGTGGACCTTGGGAATTGGACCCAAGTAAGGTGGAACCAAGCAAAGTTGATCCCAAGACAGTGGCACTCACAGAAGTGTGAGAAGGTGGAGTTGATGAGTTGGCAAGACTAGGAACTCCCCCTAGAATAGGAGGGAGATTTATAAAGCATCTGTAACGACGAGGGTTTTGTGAATCCCCTATGATGTGACTACCTGAGTGAATGTGTGCAAATGGTGGTGAGAGTAATAAATAAACAAGATATTTTGTTGCAATTTTTTGAACTTTACACAATATATATCCAAATCAAATATAATCAGAAGTGCATCATACATAAAGTGTTTTGATAAAGAAGCATATATGTGGATAGGTGGATTTTGTCCACGCGGGGGTACAAAGAAAAAAAATGCTCGTGTCCTAAAAGACGTAACGTTCTTCCTCTCAAAATAGCACTTGACCTTCCAATAGCACTCGATAGTGGGGTCTGAAGCCACTGGAAGATAAAATAGTGAAGGATGAAGAAATCAGTTATAATGATGGGTAGAGGGGGCATATCCCGAAAGAACTGGTGATACTTCCCAATAGCCACACAAAATCCGATCAAGGTGCAATTCCAGCCCACAATTGCCACCTGGGTAGATTTCCTAAAATTTGGTCACTAGGTACCTTGGTCAAAGTGTGGCATTTATATTTTCAGCCTAAAAAATGGGTCACGGGCTAGATCTCGTCCAAGAGGTGGGTGCCTCAAGGGGGGACGCACAGAACAACCAGACCTCTGCCTTCAACCCTTCATGGGTATCTCCCTACCTTATGGTGTTAGGAACACTTGACTTGGAGGATTTAAATTTCCCTATTTGACAACTTGATCCAGGTGTATATCGGTGGCCACCCACCTTTTTTGACTGGCTCAAAACAGTTTTCTGGCAATTTTGTCAATTTACTATTTTTAGCAGGTTTTAACTTCTGGGGCCATTTTGAGGGCCTAAATGAAGTTTTTTAGAGATCCTTAACGATAGTTTAAGGCCTAATAGATCCCCCAAAATGAATCTCCTCGATGATACCTTTCCAACGAGATATCATACGTCTAAAACGGAGATCGTATGCAAAAATTACGACCCCAGGAAGTTGATGTACTAATTTACCCAAACGGGGCCCACATGACTTTTGGCACTTCATCTCCTAGG
>CBVK0100692121.1:0-11204 GCA_900067695.1 Picea abies | reverse complement strand
TTAAGGCTTGTAGTGAAGGCTTGCTCTGATACCAATTGTTGGAAACACCTACCACACTTAGAGGGGGAGGTGAATGAGTGTGGGGATATTTTTCCCCAAACTTCCCTCTTGCACAAAAATTCATCAATTAGCATTCAACATTTATTCATTACCCATTGCTGTCATTTATAACCAATTATATGTGAGAACATATCAGCAACATATATCAGCAATATATCATCAACAAGTCATCATCACAATGAGCACAAAGAACACAAGATGTATGTACAATTTTCTTTTTTTATTTAGGACTACAATCCTTGGGGTTTATCAACAACAACTGAATAGAGTACAACTCTACAAGAGCACCAACTCTATATGTAAGACTCAGCTTACATTCTCAGCACCAACTGAGATGAGGCAACAATCCTCAACAGATATCAATCTGTCAACAGGTACATGACCTGTCAGTAGTGCAGTCTGCATGTGCACGCGCCCTAACTCACTACAACTTGCGTGTGAACGAAACAAATGTATAATGCAACAAGTGTATGCTTCTGAGCAACTAGGATTTTTCTTTTCTTCACATGCTCAGATCCTCTGCAATCTACAATCACCTTCTCTTTTGTCTTCTGCTGTCCAAACTGACCCACAACTAGTCACAACACATCCAAGCTCTCCAATAGCTTGCTCATGCTCCACAAAAAATCAATATGAATGCTATCTCAATCATGTATAAATAACTAGTATACCATAGCAATCATGTCACTACTGAATCACAAGAGTGTTGCTCACTCCATCAACCAAATCAACCAAACTGAGCCACATCATAGAAGCCATACCAATAATTCCCTAAGAATTCACAACACATCAAACAATAGTATCCATCAAGACAATAATGTAACCATACCAGTGTCTTAGTGATAGATCTCAGGCCATAGAATGCAGATCTAGAACTTGCCTCATCATCCAAGAGCTTGGCACCAGCTCAAACAAAAATCTCCATGATTTTATCCACTCCACGCTCCCTGTACATAGTCATCCCATGTGTACACTCATCCTATACACATCCAGCCCGTGTGTACACGCACCCTATACACAGACAACCCATGTGGATATCATAAAAATAGGGTTTTCTGTGAATCTGATAATTTTTTTGTCAAGATCTCGGACATACCGAAACTTTGATGCGTCCATGAGATCCTCCTTCACTCTCTTCCTCAGAATAGATCTTCAATCATGCTCAAGAGATCCACATCAACAAGATTCTCTCACAAGAAGATCTCCATCAATACTCCACAATATATTCACAAGAAGCTCTCCATTAATCCACAAAAGGATTCTCACCAAATGTTCATTTTACAAGAGATCCTAACTTCTAATTTATAATTTCATCTTCTAGGTCACTGAACCCATTTTTAGGTTACTTAACCCATTTCTAGGTCACTTAACCTATTTTCCTTATATTAAGGTTAACCACTTTCCATGAATAGAAAGTTCTCCAATACTTTATCATTTAAATGTTCCTTCTTGATTTTGTCACTTCATTTTATCATTTAAATAATCTTTCTTGATTTTGTCACTTTAGTTTATCATTTAAATAATGATTTCTTCTTTTCAAGCACTTTTACTTCTATGACCTTGGGGGCTTCAAGCCTTCATATGGGGGTCCTCAAACTTCATAAGGCCATAACTCTCAAACCGTGAGGAGTTATGTGACATTCCACATACCACCAGAAATGGAATGACAAGCACTATCCATCTAGGATAGTTTCACCAACAACTTCATTGATATTCATCTCATTATTCCACATACAAGCATGGGTCATCCAACCATTCTCCTAGGATAACTCAATCCGTAAAGCATCTTCCCATGAGGGCTTTCACCATAAGGGGACCACTTTAGAGTTCATCCATCTGTGCACCTTATCAACCATGATAAGACAATAATGATTCATCTTTCCATCAATTCACCACTGCATCATATATATCAACTATGCATCATGTATCAATGACAACTCATTGATCCATCTTCATCAATGCATCATATCAATGATCCATATTTATCAATTGGTTTCCACTTGGACATCTATCATTCTCATCAAGGGCATCATATCAATGATCCATCTTTATCGATTAGTTTCCACTTGGACATCTATCATTCAATTACTTGACATCAATCAATGACATCAATCAAACCAAACCATTTACATCAATGACATATGATCCAACAATCTCCCAAATAATCAAACCATTGGCATCAATGACAACATGATCCAACAATGTTAACCCAAATTATATCCCATACATGTTTTGCATTGCATATTTGGGCCCATATTGTTGACTTTATTGAAATATTGGCCAATACTGAGAAGGGGGGGTGAATCAATATTGCTTATTATTTTAAAATTTTAACAATTATTAATTAACAAATTAATTAATCATAACAATTGATCAACAAGAATCTACTAAATACATAAATTTAAATATAACAATAACAAGTACACGTTACAATCGTGTGAGAGACATCAATCTCTCTTCTTCTAAGCACCAACTCAAGGAGACACCAATCCCCAGGTTTTAGAGCACCAGCTCTAGGAAGCACCAACTCCCTTGTTTAAGAGCACCAACTTTAGGAAGCACCAACTCCTTTGTGAAACAGGATTTAACCTGTAGAGGACCGGAATCCTCCCGAGCTCCTCCCTATCACCCTCACTACATAAAATGTTTACAATTTATTTCTTAGACTCTGCTCCTTCTTTTGATCTTACTGCAGAAACACTTTCCTTCTTACCACTTTTCTCTGTTTATATAGTCTCTCAAGAGGTATATGATATTGAAACAATGTGTCTTTTTGTAAAAGAAAAAATGAACCAATGTGCCTTTTTAATAATAAAACATTGCACCTCTTCATTTAATTAACACAAATGATGACTTTTTTGTTTATTAATTGATTCTAATTTACAAATGCGTCCAAATCAGACAATGGTTTTTGTATGAATATTATGGAATGACAAAAACAAATTTTAAAATTCTACGACATGCGTTTTGTGAAGAACATGCCCAATTAATCGATGCATGGATCGTTTCCCCAAAAAATGTGTGAGGTGGACGATACATGAGGTTATTTGAAGGAAACTTGCCCTGATTTATTATTGCGGCCTCCTTCTAAACTTACTAAATGAAGCATCCATTTCAGCAGCAGAGATTTGGTCACAAATCCACATTCCTCCTTTATCAGTAAGCTAACAAAGTGGGCTCGAAAATTATAAGAGTAGATTTTAAATGACGTCTTTGCTTCCACATCTATGTTGACTTTGGTCAAATTTTCACATCCAATCATGTAGTGTGGAGTTGCAACACTCATCCTATAGCGTGGAGTTGCAACATAGATGTTGCAACACTAATATTGTAGCATGGCCCGCTGCAGTGTGGGAGTTGCAGTGAGTTGCAACACTAATATTGTAGAATGGAGTTATAGTGTGGGAGTTGTAGCGAGTTGCGACACTAATCTTGTAGCATGGAGTTGAAGTGAGTTGCATCACTAATCTTGTAGCATGGAGTTGCAAGTTGCAACACTAATCTTGTAGCATGGAGTTGCAGCATGGGAGTTGCATGGAGTTGCAGCATGGGAGTTGCAACGAGTTGCAACACGTAATCTTGTAGCATGATCTGACAATTTCAGAGACTTTGATCCAGTGATCTAACTATCACAATGAAATCTCTAATGATTTTTCTCACACCTTCTTGGAGGCAATTCTCATAAAAGATCTTATATGTCTTGAGAGATGATCTTTTGGCCTTTCTTTCATTCACTTGATAATGGATGAAAATGATCTATAACTTTTATAAAAACATTCTTCAAGGACTAAGTAATGAAGGATATGTGAAGCATACCCCTTGCTGATATTTTTTTACCATATCCTTGACACTTGATGTATTCTATTGAAGCACTAGATTTGAACCTTTCCTCTTGTATTTAGAGCACAATAACTTGTTTTAGAGGTTCCATTGTAAATTTCTTCCAATTATATCTTCATGGAGTGAACAAGGCCTTCACTTATGTTCAATTGTTTCTTCTGTGAATCGATGTCAGTAACATAATTCAGCATACACTTTTACTAGGATACTGATATGAATACATAAACATTAATCAAGTTCTTGGTGACCATATATATCCTCTTTCCATCAATTCCAACAACATACACTATGTCCAATATTGACCATATTGGTCTCCTTTGACATCAATGCCAACACCATGTCCAACATTCTCCCCCTTTGGCATTGATGGAAACACAGTAAAAACCCCTTATTTCTTAGTTGGGTTTTACTATTTCTCCTCCCCCTTTGACATCAATGACATAAGGGATATTTCTTTACTCCCCCCCGAGGTTATACTCCCCCTATCCATGTACTCCTCCTCTGATGAAACCTATGCAATTCAATTAGATATGGAGATTACCCCCAATTTTTGTCTAAGGTATTCAAAAGTACTCTCGAGTAAAGGTTTTGTGAATGTATTTGCAACCTGTTCTTTAGTATCCACATATTCCACTTTAACAACTTTTTGAGAAACTTGCTCCCTTAAAAAATGAAATTTGATTGGGATATGCTTGGTTTTTGAGTGCATGATAGGATTCTTAGAAAGGTTTATGGCACTGGTATTGTCACAATTAAGAAGAATCAGATGGTCATACTTTACTTGTAGTTCTTCTAGGGTTTGTTTCATCCAAATTACTTGAGTGTAGCAAGTGGTAGCAACAATATATTTAGCTTTTGTTGTTGATAGTGATATACATGTTTGTTTCTTACTTAACCATGATACTAGACACTTTCTTAGGAAGAATGCTCCTCCACTAGTGCTCTTCCTATCATCCAGATACCTGCCCAATCTGCATCAGTATATGCATTTAATGTAAAATAATTTTTTTTGGATACTATAATCCAAAATCCAAGGTAGCTCTTAGATATATAAATATCCTTTTTAATTCCTTCAAATGAGTCTCTTTAGGTGCAGATTGAAATCTTCCTATTAGTCCTACAACTTGTATGATATCAGGTCTTGCTAATGTTTCATATAACAAGCTACCAACCATTGATCTATACATGGTTTGGCCTACCTTTGGTGAATCATCATCTAAGCTTAGTTTGCATCCTGTAACCATGGGAGTGCTCATAGGTTTGCATTCTTCCATTTGAAATTTCTTTATCATTTCTTTGATATAGTTGGTTTGGGATATGAATATCCCTTTGTCTATCTGATTAACTTGTAAACCCATGAAGAATTTTAGTTCACCGAGCATAGACATCTCAAATTCTTTCTGCATTTTTGTAGCAAATTGTTTGCTCAGTATAGTCAAATTACTTCCAAAAATCATATCATCCACATATACCACAACAAAAATCATATTTTGTTCTTCAATTTTTATATATAGGTTGTTGTCAGTAGTCCCTTGTATCCTTGTTGTTGTAGATAGTTATCAAGCCTTGAGAACCATGTCATGGGAGCTTGTTTAAGACCATACAAAGAATTTTTTAGTTTACATACATAATTCTGATTTTTTGGCAACTTGAATCCTTTAGGTTGTTCTAAATAGACTTCTTCCTTTAAGGTTCCATTTAGAAATGTTGACTTGACATCCATCTAATAGATTTTGAAGTTTTTGAAGCATGCAAATGCCAAAAACATTATGATAGCTTCTAATCTTTCCACTGGGGAAAATGTCTCCTCAAATTCAATTCCTTCAACTTAGGCATATCCCTTGCATACTAATCTAGCTTTATTCTTTATAATCTATCTATTTTCATTAAGTTTATTCTTGAAAATCCATTTTGTCCCCATCACATTTTTGTCTTCTGGTCTTGGGACCAGTTCCCAAGGATGATTTTTCTCTATTTGGTCAAGTTCTTCATTCATTGCTTTTATCCAATATTCATTCTTGTTGGCTTCTGAAAATGATTTGGGTTCTACCAGAGAAATTGTTTCATGTCCTGATTCAAATGTAAGTTTTCTTTTAGTTTCTACTCCTGCACTTTATCCCCTATGATTTGGATTTTAGAGTGATTCTTTTGAACTCTTTTTGATGGATATTTTGGCAAGGGTGTTTCTTCCTCATCTTTTTATTCATTGGTTTGTGGTTCATTATCTTGTATTTCTTCAACAACTTCTTCATTTTTTGATTCACCATATTCTTCATCATATAATTCACCATCTTCTTCATCATCACTAGTTCATATCCATTCATCAATTTTTTATTTATCTTGAGATTTGATCTTTCTCAATTTTAGATCATCTACTTTTACATTTTTAGTTTCCACTATTTTGTGCAATCTTAGAATATAGCATATGTAATCCTTTTTTTTGGTGAGTAACCAATGAATATCCCTTCATCTAATATGGAATAAAATTTTCCTAGGTTATCATCATCCCTCTTAATATATCATTTTTTCCCAAAGAATATGAAGTGTTTGACTGATGTTGGTTTTCACAACCATAGCTCATAGGGTGTCTTGCCATGGTTAACTCTAAGTTGTGCTCGGTTGAGTATGTGAACTGATGTATATACTGCATCTCTCAAAACATTATCTGGAAGTTTGGCTTCATTCAACATTGTTCTTCTAGCCTCTTGAGCAATTATGTTTTTACTTTAAACAACTCCATTCTGTTGAGGAGTTCTTGGAGCTGAAAATTGTCTCTTGATTCCATGATATTTACAAAACTTATTGAATTCGTTAGAGGTAAATTCCCCTCCATTGTATGACCTCATACATTTGATCTTGAGATCTGTCTCATTCTCCACAAAAGCTTTGAATGCCCTAAACTTTTCAAATGCCTCTGATTTTCTCTAAGTATACCCAGGTCATCCTTGTGTAGTCATCAATAATCAACCTGAAGTAATGTTCTCCTTGTATACTTCTAGTCCTAGTAGGTCCGTAGAGGTCAGTGTGAACAAGCTCCAAGGGTCTGGATGTAGAGTATTCTTTTGTCTTGAATCTGAATTTCATCTGCTTCCCAAGCTAGCAATGCTTACAAACATGGTTAGAAGGTTTTATAATCTTTAGCATGTACTTCACTGCTTCCTTTCTACTAGCTTTGATCAGATTTCCAAAGTTCAAGTGTCCCATTTTTTTTTGCCACAACTAACTTTCATCTACTTAACTCATGTATCATTCTTCTTCTTCTTTAATATCTAAAATATATACATTACTTGAGGTTCTTGGTGCAATAGCTACTAATTTTCTTGATCCTTCCTTCCCGATTTCACATTTCTTGGAGTAAAAAATGAGTATATGTCTTTGATCACAAGTTTGTCTTACACTTAGAAGATTAAGCTTCATATTTTCAACTAGTAGCACATTTCCTGCTTTATTTTTCTTATTTCCCAAAGTGACTGTGTCTTTTCAAAGTATTATAGCAGATACATTATCTCCAAATGTGACACTTCATTTTTCCTTCTTTGTCAGATTGAGAAATTTGTTTATATATCCTATCATATGCTTAGAGCATCCACTGTTAATATACCATTGGAACTTTTTGTTCTTGGCATATAGAGCTACTTTACATTTTGTTACCTTTACTTCCACATGTTTTCTTTCCATATCTTTTTATCTTTATTGTTGGGAATGTTTGTCTTCAAGGATTGCATTGGAAATCTACATTCACTGGATTTATGACCATAATTGTTGCACTTGTGAAATTCAACATTGTAATCTTGTAAAGGAGAGAATGAATTATAGTTTCTTTTCTCTGCATTATTCTTGTTTTTCTTATATCTTTGGACATTTTTAGGATTGTACTTTCTATAGGATTTACAATGTACTGTTTTATGTCCAAAATTATTGCAAGAGTAGCAATATCCAAGGAAGATATGTTGATATCTATTAGGAGGATTCCTTTTGGTCACTATGTTCTTTTTGTCGTCTTTTTCTTTTGTATGGGGTGTTGATTTCTATTTATTAGGAACACTCTTTAATGGTACCATCTTTCCCTTGTTATCTTCCCTTTTTAAGGGGCTTCTAAGAGCATATGCATAACTGATTGATTGTTTTTCATTCTTTTGTTTTGTAGAGGTTGAATCTTGATCATATCCCAGTCCCATCTTATCATTTGGCGATCTTTGACTATTAAGAATTTCATTCAATAATTTTGAACTATTCTAAAATCTTGATTGATTGTTTCCTTTCTCACGTTCCCTCTTTAGTTAAAAATTTTAAGTCTCTAGCTTCTTACAATCTTGTTGTTTTTCATTAAGTTTTTTAATCAAGACTTTCTCATTTCTCTTGGCTTCTCGAAGTTGAGTCTTCAGGTCAATGGTGATTTTCTCTGATTCTTTGATGGTTTTTGAAACTTAATTTTCTCTTAATTATTGCGATTCTTCAAATTCTAGCAGCTATCCCCTGAGTAACTTGTTCTTATTTTTATAGTTTGTAAGTTCATCCAAAGCACTGATTAGTTATGCGTCTAGGTCTACTTCTCCTTCATCCTCAGAGTTTTCTTCAATCTCAAAAGTATTTTTAGAAATATTATCTTGGGTCTCAATACCCATAAATAGATGTTATGACTTTTCATATTCACTTTCTTCAGATGAAATGTTGTCCTCTTTGGTGTAAAATGTCTTCTTGTTTTTGTTTTTAGTTTTTCTATTTTTATGGTCTTTCTAATTGTAAGCTTATTCATCATCATTATCTTCTTGTTTGGGATAGGAACATTTATTAACGAAGTGTCCAATTTTTCCATAGTTGAAGCATTTGAAAGGTAAATTTCTTTTGTATTTTCCAGACCCTTTCTTGAGTTTTATTATAAACTTGGCCTTTTCTTCATCTGATATATCTGAGTGATTTTCATTTGGCACATGATTATGGTTCCTTGTTTCTTTTGATTCTTTGAAGGTTGTTTCCCTTTTTGATGACTTTACTTTCTCGATTCTCATTTCATATGCTATAAGAATCCCATGAAGTTCATCCATTATAAGGATGTCAAGGTCTTATCGATATTCCAAAGTAGATACCTGATTAGGGGATCAAATTTTGCTCAAATTTCAAAGTGCTCGAAATGTGACGAAATCAGTACCATTGCGTCTGTCTCGTCTTCCTGATTCTGGCGGTATATTTACTTTGTCAAACGGACTCCGTATGGAGAAGATGTCTCGATCTGTTCGTCAAGCTAAACAGGCAAAAAAAAAAAATTGATGTTGATTGTACCAGTCCGTACAGTCCGTACGGTCTGATGTGGCAGGACCGTACGACCGTATAGTGGTGACATGGCAGATGTTGATTTGTTGGAAATTCTCGAATCCGGGAGTGACACGTGTCTGATGGATGACAAATGGTATGAGGACACGTGGCCCAATCCGTGGGTGCCACGTGTCACTCATTGTTTGGGTGTGGTTGTTATGTAAAAATGTTTGGAGTCCGTGGGGTTCGACCCCCGGACCTCCCCCCACAGCATAGCACCTTCGCACGACCGCCCGACCATTGGCCCACGGGCTATTTCTTGTTATATCTACAAGTTTTAATATATTTGAATTTACTTGTTGTGACCATTGGCGGGGGGTCGGGTCGGGGCTTAGCCCTGGCCCGCGGTCCTTTGTATCAACACATATGACCATACCTATTGTGTGGGGTTGTAACGGTTGGCACGTGGGGATTAACATAACCACAATTTTACATATGACCAGAGCGCGAGAGGTTAGTCACACAGTTTGGTAATGGATTAACCAATTTTTGTCAAAGTGCGAGGTCACATGCGCCATATGCCCAAGTGCCTAGGTAGTTAGGGGATGACGCGCCCTTAACTGTTCTACGGTTTGCACCGTTGGCACAGTTGCGCCCGGTGCTGGGTTTTCACGCTTTAAAATGCATGTGAGCCAGGTTCAATAAGGAAGGGTGTGTTTTGTAGATGCAAAGACAACAAGCTTGAAGGGGGGACTTCCAGGAGGCATAACTTCTTCATTTTTCGACCTATTGAGGTGCCGAAAGAGCCCAGACAGAGGTTTTGGAATGCTCTGAAGCCATTGGAGTAGTCAGTTTGTCAGTTTGAGCATTGTAAGACATGTTTTTGAGCATTTTTTGAGCAATTAATAATAATGATCCATTGGAAGCTGGACCAGGAAATGTAGCCCATAAGAGGGGTGAACTCCTTTATCAATTGTTGTGCTTATGTGTTTATGTTCAATGATTATGTTGTTGTCTATGTGTAATGTGCATAATTAATCCTTTAATCTATGTGTTGCAAACTGATCCCTTTGCTTTAAACACATAACATTTCACTTGCAATAAATTTCAAGTTTTTCAAGTCTTCTTCATTTTTAGATCAAGTTGGTATCAGAGCATTGGTTTTGAAGACTTGATTGTTTGCAAGTTTTGTTTCTAATGCTCACAAGGTTGAAACTCACAAGAGGAGAACATCAACTTGTGGAGCCAAGTTCTCATCCGACAAGGAGGAAGCATATTCATTCACCGCAAGTTTCAGAGAGACATTCACCAAGCATGGCTCGTGCAGAAAGACATGAACGTGTTCCGGCTGAAAAATGAAGATCTCATAGAGGTTGTCATGGAGTTGAGAGATATGATGAAGATCTTGATGGAACATAACATATTGTCGCAGGGTGAAGGCTCCAACCCTTCAATGCATAAGGGAGGCGGTGGTGACAAAACTCCAGGCGAAAATGGAGGGAATGGTGCTTCTCCACCACCCTCTCCTCCATCATCATCATCTTCTTCTTCTTCTTCTACCAGTTCGAAACATCTTTCGAATTATCCAAAGGGGCATGGTAAAACTTCTTCACAAATTCCTTCATTAAAGCTTGATATAAAATTTGAATTGCCAGTTTACAATGGAGAAGTTAACGCTGAAAAGTTAGATAATTGGGTACGTCAAATTGAAGTATATTGTAGAATACAAAAGATTCAAGATGATGAAACCAAAATTCAGCTTGCTTCATTAATATTAGATGGTTCAACACTTATTTGGTGGGAATCTAAGACACAGGAGGAAATGAAAAAACATGGAAAAATTTTGCTTTCTTGGAATGATTTCATTATAGCAATTAGAAAACAATTTTATCCATTGGCATATAAACAAAAGGCAACTATGGAATGGCAGAATTTTAGAAAAGCTAAAGGACAGAATGTACAAAGTTTTACTCAGGAATTTAGGAGAAAAGATTTGGTTTCGGGAGTTGATTTGTCTTCACAGGAAACATTGCTCAAATATATTGGTGCTT
>CBVK0100692120.1:0-11205 GCA_900067695.1 Picea abies | reverse complement strand
TCAAGCAAATCATCAATTCTTGGAAGAGGATAACAATTTTTAACTGTTATTTTGTTCAAAGCCCTGAAATCAACACACATTCGCCATGTACCATCTTTCTTAGGAACTAACACAAATGGAGATCCACATGGCGAAGAACTTGGTACAATTACCCCTTTGTCTAACAATTCCTGAATTTGTTTTTTAATCTCATCATTTTCCATAACTGACATTCTATACATACAATGTTTGGAAGTGGAAAATCTTGTTGTAACTGAATTTCATGTTGGATTCTTCTTTTTGGAGGCAACCCCTTAGGTTCTTTAAACATGTCATCATACTGATTAACAACTTCAAATAAATTGGATTTTAACTTTTCATCACAACCTTGAAATGCTTCGTTCTCAACATCATTTTTAGGTTTGATCATTAAGAGAACAAAATTTTTATTGGCATTAACTAACCTCTTCATTTGCCCCACATTTATGATTGATAAATTCATCTTCTTAGTGTGAGCTCTGACAACATACTCAACCCCATCTTTAAACAAATGATACTTATTCTCCTAACAATAGAAAATAGCTTTCCTATCATACAAATACGGGCTTCCCAACACAATACCACATATATCCAATGGAATCACATCAAGCTCTACCTCATCAACGAAATTAGCAGTTATAGCAAACCTAAGTTTACACTTCCTGGTTACTTGTAACTTAGAATTATCACATCTCCAACCAAGAGGGTATGGCTTAGGATGTGGACTTGTTTCCAACTTAAGTTTCTTAACAGTCTCTTCAGAAATAAGATTTGCTTGTGATCCAGAATCAAATAACGTGTCTATCTTAGTATGTTTTGAAACAACCCTTATATGAAAAAGTTCAATTCTCGTTTTCTCTTGTTGAGTTACATTGAAATTAGCATTACTTGAAGAGCTAGTACTTGCAACAGAACCATTACCTTGGTAACCCATGGCTGTGATCTTCGTCTCATCACCTGAATCTGAACCTAAGTCTTGAACAGTCGCAACAGTCTTTGACATCCCTTTGTTGTTGTTGCCAAACGTTTTGGGTCTTCTTTCAGGATGAAGCTTCCAACAATGGTCTTCATCATGGCCATCTTTTGAACAATGTTTACATGTGAACTTTTCTCCCTCTTTCTTTACAACAACATTCTTCCTACCATTGCCTTTGAATTTCTTCTTTCCCTTGTCTCCATGGCTATATGTCTTCTTGAAACCCTCATGAGTATCGTTCCTTCTCCTTTCTTCCAAATGAGTAGCCTGTACACAAACTTCATCTAGATTTGAAGGATTAAACATAAGTATAGTATGCCTCAAATAACTATGCAAAGCACCAATATATTTGAGCAATGTTTCCTGTGAAGACAAATCAACTCCCAAAACCGAAGCTCTTCTCCTAAATTCCTGAGTAAAACTTTGTACATTCTGTCCTTTATCTTTTCTAAAATTCTGCCATTCCATAGTTGCCTTTTGTTTATATTTTAATGGATAAAATTGTTTTTTAATTGCTATAATGAAATCATTCCAAGAAAGCAAAATTTTTCCATGCTTTTTCATTTCCTCCTGAGTCTTAGATTCCCACCAAATAAGTGTTGAACCATCTAATCTCAATGAAGCAAGATGAATTTTGGTTTCATCATATTGAATCTTTTGTATTCTACAATATACTTCAATTTGACGTACCCAATTATCTAACTTTTCAGGGTTAACTTCTCCATTATAAATTGGCAATTCAAATTTTATATCAAGCTTTAATGAAGGAATTTGCGAAGGAGTTTTACCACGCCCCTTTGGAGAATTCGGAAGATTCTTCAAACTAGTAGAAGAAGAAGAAGATGATGATGATGGAGGAGGAGAGGGTGGTGGAGAAGCACCATTCCCTCCATTTCCACCTGGAGTTTTGTCACCACCACCTCCCTTATGCATTGAAGGGTTGGAGCCTTCACCCTACAACAATATGTTCCATTCCATTAAGATCTTCATCATATCTCTCAACTCTATGACAGACTGTCTGAGACATTCTTCCTCGGCCGGAACACGTTCATGACTTTCTGCATGAGCCATGCTTGGTGAATGTCTCTCTGAAACTTGCGGTGAATGAATCTACTTCCTCCTTGTCGAATGAGAACTTGGATCCACAAGTTGACCTTCTCCTCTTGTGAGTTTCAACCTTGTGAGCATCAGAAACAAAAATTGCAAACAATCAAGTCTTCAAAACCAGTGCTTTGATACCAACTTGATCTAATAATGAAGAAGACTTGAAATATTTGAAAATTATTGCAAGTGAATGTTATGTGTTTAAAGCAAAAGGATCAGTTTGCAACACATAGAATTAAGGATTACTTATGCAAATTATACATAGACAACAACATAATCATTGAACATAAACACATAAGCACAGCAATTGATAAAGGAGTTCACCCCTCTCTTGGGCTACATCTCCTGGTCCAGCTTCCAATGGATCATTATTATTAATTTCTCAAAAAGTGCTCAAAAACATGTCTTACAATGCTCAAACTGACAAACTAACTGCTCCAATGGCTTCAGAGCATCCCAAAACCCCTGTCTGGGCTCTTTCGACACCTCAATCGGTCGAAAAATGAAGAAGTTATGCCTCCTGGAAGTCCCTCCTTCAAGCTTGTTGTCTCTGCATCTACAAAACGCACCCTTCTTGAATGAACCTGGCTCACACGCATTTTAAAGCGTGAAAACCCAGCACCGGGCGCAACCGCACCAATGGTGCAAATCGTAGAATGGTTAGGGTGCCTCCAGCCCCCAACCGCCTAGCACTCGGGCACGTGGGTCATATGACTGCGCTCTTGGGTAAAAAGTGGTTAACGGTTGAACCGCTCCAACTGTGCTAACTTCCCCACGCTCCACACATGGTCACATGGAAACCCACGTGACAGAGTTCCACACCCATGGGGCCACACATTATATGACCGTGTGATTTCCCATATTAATTTTCCCGCGCGTTCCTTTACACAAATATATGGTTACAACATTGCGCGGGCTTTGGTTTAGAACCAATGTATGGTCACATATGTTTATATACGAGACCGCGGGTCGGGGCTAAGCCCCGGCCCGACCCCCCGCCAAAACAATACAATATGCAATTGAAATACAATGTTACCCACATTCATAACAAGAAACAATGGGTGACAAGTTGGTTAGCGGAGGTTTGTTAGAGCTTTTCATAGTGGGGGGAGGTCCGGGGGTCGAACCCTGTGGACTCCCATTACATTTTATATATGAAACCAATAACCAAATAATGAGTGACACGTGGCGCCCACTAATTGGGCCACGTGTCCTCATACCATTTGCTAATAAATGGACATGTGTCAGCTCCTGACTCACCATCTATCAACCAACCAACATCTACCACATCACCCCTATACGGTCGTACGATCCTACCACATCAGACCGTACGGACTGTACGGACTGGTACAGTCAGCATCAATTTTTTTTTCCTGTTTGGCTTGACGAACAGATCACAATATCTTCTCCATACGGAATCCATTTGACAAAGTAAATATACCGATGGAATCAGGAAGACGAGACGGATGCAATGGCACTGTTTTCATCACATTCTGAGCACTTTGAATTTTGAGCAAAATTTGATCCTCTGATCAGGTGGCCAATTGGTTTATCTAAAGAGGGCTTCAGGAAATCTAGGCTGATCCATACACAGGTTTTGTCTGATGTGCTACCACTTGAAGGGGTACCAACATGGGTTACAAGAGTGGCCAACTGATGTGCGCTTAAGAACCACTTGTATTTCCTACATGTATGAATCCCTCAACCACGGGTTTATGCGCGTAACAACATATCTCTGTGGCTTAAGGACACTGGAATATGTCTCTACCTTAAAAAACAATTTCCCACAATTTCTGCCAAGGAAAGTGCTTTGACACCACTTGTAATATACCAGATATAAAAAGTATGCAGAACAAAGATAAAATGCTAGAAATGGCAGAATAACAGTAATATAACCAACATAATCTCCACAATAACACATAAATGATATAAGAACAACAAAAAAAATACACTTTGATTTAAAAAGCAATGTTCATGGGCCTCCTCAAGGGGGCAACCTCCAGTCGAGAAACACTTTGTTACAATAATCTCCAAGCTAGGGTTTTCATACCCTCGACCCTTATTTATACTAAATATGTCTATCAAGAGAAGCATCTAGAGGAAGATCCTTCTAGAAGTGGAAGCTTCTATTAGGTCTTCTTACATCTGCCTTATTCTACTTTATTGAAAGGCCTTATTAATATTGACCTTTATTACATCCAAATATATTTCTCTACCTATGTGCGGGTTAGGACCCTAACAAAAATGGAGTAGTTGAGAGGCAAAACAGAACAATTCAGCAAATGGCCATGTCAATGATGAATGAGAAGAACAATGGTCAAACTTACTGGGTAGAAGAAATACAAACAATAGTTTTTGGCCCTTGACCAAGTTCTAAGGATCCTTGTTCATGTTTGACCTACTTTTGGGACTTTGACAGGCTCTTGAAGGCAGAGCGCAAGTCGAAGTGGAGATCGCGGGATCTCGACCCCTTTTTAGGGATTTTTGGGTTTTGGGATTATGTAACGAGTATGGGGATTTCAGCCCATGGGTTTACACATGTGTAGGCCCTTTTTGTAATGTATAAATAGAAATCTAGGCGATGTAGGAAGTAGTTCAATCTATGTTATCATAGAGGGGCTATACACTATGCTAAGTGAAACTTGTAAGTTCTTTGTACAATGCTATGTTGAGAACTTGCAGAGTTAAGTGCAAGTGATTGTAAGAGAATTTGAAGAGGCTTTGTGCAGTAACTCAGGGAAGGAGGATCTAGCGGAGTGCACATAGATATCTTGTCCTCTGAGGAGTAAGAAATCATGGCTATGTGCATGTAGAATATTGATAGAAAGAAATAAAGAAGAAGAGTTGGTGGGCATAGCCCTAGGGTGGGAGTGAACCACGTATACCCCATGTTGTGTTTTCTTAGTGATTTATGGTTGTTCTCTTGTTTATGTGGTTAAAGGATTAGTGCACTGATATATGCTTAGAAGAATATAATGTGATAGATTAGTGCTGAATAATCTAAATGAATGCTAGATCTGATCTATGTTGTTATGTTGAGTGCTTGAATCTATTGGATATGTGTGAATATTGTGTTGATTTATTATTAGGGTTTAGCTATGATATAATCTAAGAATGAATATTAATGAACTATAACTATTAAGTGATCTATTAAGGTGTTACAATCATAGATCTGTGTCCCAGCTAAGGTTGCAGACATCTGAGTCCTGCAACCACCCCTGCCTCTACCTTGGGTGAGATTTCATCGCTTTGCAGGTGTTGTCGAAAGGGATGGTAGTTAGGGTTTTGTTGGTGTGTTGTTGTAAGTGTTGAACCCTGGGTCTACCCCTGTGCCAACAAATGGTTCCATTTTTAGGAATTGAAACTGTGATTGCTGGGAACTACAGAAAAGACAAAGCTTCGTATATAGATCTGTTACCCTAGTGCACATTATTCTACTTGACCCATGAAGCTTTGTGCCAAGAAGAAAAGTTATATATGAAGAAAAGAGGTAAGATCTTAAATATTTTTTCTTTGATAAAAGTAAAGTAAGAAGTTTTGGTTAAAGAGGTAAGATCTTAAAGCTTTGTGCTCTGATAAAGGTAAGAACAGTGAAAGGTTTTGATTGAAAAGGTAAGATAAGTGGAAATTTTTGTTTCAAAAGTATGGATCTAGGTATGTTTGATAAATTTTGTCCTATCTTGAAAAGTAGGGTACAACTAGATGAAATAAGGTTTGATATATGTAGCTCTGACAAAAATAGTGAAATATATGTTATTCCTATGCATACCAAGAATCTTTGGACTAACAAATGGATGCAGGACCCTAGAAAGAATTTTTTGCAGGTTAGCTACTATGATCCTAGTACCCAGTACAGGAAAGGTTAGGGATCATTTCAAAGAAAAAGAACATTAACTCTTTGTTACAGTTGTAGAAGACCGTGACATCTTGCCAAGGAATGCACTTGTAGAATACCTAGTTGTCTTTGTTGTAAAACTATGGATCATGAAGTTTTAGATTTACCTAGAATGATTGTTAAGCTCAAAAGAATGAATATGAGATAAGAAAATCCTAAGGAAGTTCAAGAAACTGAGACCATAGCAAAACCTCAGAAAGAATCAGAGAATGTATTGCTACAAATGAAAGAAACCCTGAATGATCAAAAGAATATGAACTTATCAGAGATCTTCAAAGGACAAGAGTGCATAGAAGAAAGAATAGGAGACTTCAACATTAACTGTGTCTTGGATGAAGAAACACAGGTAAATATCATGACAGAAAGAACTTGGGAAACTTTAGGAAAGCCTGCTATGATTCCTTCATTGGGAGGAATAAGATTATTTAGAGGAAAGTTGATAATCCTATGTGGAAGAATCACCCATATATCTATGGTGCTCATGGAACTTCGACAGAGGAAGATTTTGAGGTTGTTAAATTTATTGAGAAAAACGCCCCATTTTCTATATTACTAGGAAAACCTTGGATTGAAAAGGATCAGGCCAGAAGAAAAGAAGAGAAAGTATTAGAGCATAAGAAGAAAGAATTAAAAGATTTCATGACTAGGAGGATAGCACACTTGATTGAAGAATAGGAGAACAGATCAAAGATAATTAGAACTAGAAGCTTGGGTGTCAAAGTTGAAATAACACAAGCAGACTCACAGAAGAGTAGAATACCTAACCCGGATAGAGAAGAAGTATTACTCTCTAACCCTATGAAATAAAATCAACAACGTGAAGTTACTATGCCAAAAGGAGATAAGAATCAGAATGGAAAGAGGAATACCAAGATGAAGATCACTGGAAAGAAGGCTAGGAAGCTCAGTAAGAAGAGAGAAAAGATAGAAAAGTTAAAGAAGTTTCTAGAGGGGACTTCGCAGAAGGAAGGTTTGTAAGACTGGAACTTCGTCAGGATATCAGAACACTGCAACATGGCACTTTTCCATGGCGAAGCGATACGGCCATTAGAAGCATTATAACCATTAGAATGACACCCTGAATGATTAGAACAATAGTAATGACCCAAAGACTTGCCATCAGACCATTGGGACGATGCCGCAATGGACAAAGCCTCATTGATGAAGGCTTCTCATCCATTGGAGAGATCTGTTACATCTTGTCTACTTAGTCTGTCAATGGTTGCACTGAGAACACTTTTGCGAATTGTATCCAAGAAAACTCATTGCTACCATGTTGTCTTTATTGATATCAACACCTGTTCCATTGCCTTATGCACTCATTCATCCACCTAAGTTATCTGATATTGAGCATGTATGTCAGACTAGCTCAGCGTCGCAAAGAAGGTCATCAAAGAAGTTCTCATCAATATCATGGCCAAAAAATTAATGTCCGCAAGTATTCAAGTGTCATCAACGAGAGGAGTGCAAGCCTCTTCTTTAACTACTTGTGGATCTGGACAATCCTGACTAGCAGTAGAGAAGAGAACCAAGCACAGAGATGACTTAGTGAACGCGAAGTTAATCCCGACCATCCTGCCCGACTAGATCCAGCCTCTCACTGGCACAGTGAGTCATGACAGTGTCCCAAGGGACTTTTATTACACCATAGTTACTGTGTACTTACCGAAGGGGATACGTGCAGTTAGAATGCAACAGGATAAGATCGCGACGTTGAATTTCAGTGAATTCAACCTAGGATACCGCAAGAACCATAGTATGCTCACTAATTACAAATACTTGACCAGGATGAAGGGGAAGAGATTGAAAATAATCCCCCATCCATGGACTATGAACATTGCACAATCCACCCTCTTGAATGTAATGAAGATTCCCTACTTTGGAAGGCACCAGCAGGTTAACACTTGTGTTAAGATCCTTCTCTCATGCTACCATGGTGGCTACCTATGGCTAGACCGATGCATCACATTCGATCTGACATTGATCCATAGGATCACCAGATTGAGCATGTAGAGACCCAACCCACAAGACTTCTATCCAGGTAAGGCTATAGATCATGTGTTAGCATATAAGATCAAAGACACATATGGTGATGTAGAAAAGGGAACGCGAGGCTACAAGGTAGCTTCCATTCAGAATGGGACAGTGTGCCTGGCCTGCCAGCTGATCGCAGGAAAGATTGTGAGAAAGAACCGACCTACACAGGTCACAAGATTTGTTGTTGACCTCGCTAGGAAATGTGTAGAAGGAATCTATATGAATTGGGTGAAGTACTTGATCAACCAGTTGGAATTAGGCTTTTGCAAAACTTAGGATAAGGGCTATGAGTTCCACTTTAGCTGGCTCCTGATCCTTGTTGCATTTACCACTTGGGAGATGATGGAAGGTGCGACCTTTCCAGACATTGAGCCATTTGAGCCTCTCGCTGTGAAGTTCACCACACTCTAGTACTCGAGAAATATGAGAAAACAGTGGTAGTCTAATGCGGTCTTTCATACATATTATCTCCAACTTAAGAGGGCTATCGAAGCTGTCCCTCACATGATGCCAAAAACCTTGCATCAATTTCAACCCCTCATGAAGTTCTACATAGATCAACACTTCATTTATATCACCACATGCACATATGAGCATAAAGAAGAGCTTTAGTCATTTTACAAGCTCATAGAGGAGGACCTCTAAGAGAACCAAGGACTAGTCGACAAAGCTCCTCATCCATGTTGACCCCACAGAAATGTCATACCTTGAACTAATCGGTATCCCGGAGACCACTCATGAAACAAAGGATACCCCTGGACCCAATAGAAGGAAGAAGGCCAAAGAGGTCCAAAACTTGAGCAATGCATCAGAAGAAACTGCTTCAGTATCACCTGGTCGAGGGGGTAATGACGAAGAAGATCAAGAAGAGACCAATGGAAAAGAAGATCAACAGAAGCAAGGAAAACACCGGCTAGGGATATTTTTCATGAGGATATCCATTGAAGAAGAGGAAGGTTTCCCCCTTGAAACCCACTTCCCGAAAGAAATCTAGAGTCACCTTGACTAAGATGCAGATGTTTCTCACTATATATGACTTCGGCTTCATCATCGCAACTCTAGAAAAATCCTTGGAGGACATCTTGAAGGAACATGAAGCCAGGAAGGAGGATATGTATGACATAATTGAGGTTCAACTTGGATGGGTATAGCAAGCCCTTCAATACACTCGAGAAGTATGCACTATGCCCTCGCCATCAAAAGAACCAGAGTTGGAAAATGAGCCTGCCCAACTCTGTAGACTAGCTAATGTGACTGAAGCTCACCTTTGTCAAGCATAAGATGAGAAATACCAGGCCACAATGGCCTTGAAACAAGCTCAAAAATAAATTATAGAGCAACCTTAGGTTGCACAAAAGGAGAAGGATGACCTGTAGACCAAGTTTGAAGAGGAGAAAGCACAAATCCAATAGGAGAAAAAGCAGTTGCTCACATAACAGCTTGAAGCAAAATAAGTAGTTGACAGAGCACTTCACTCTAAAATGGGCTTAGATCCAAAGGTAGAAGACCGAGTGGAGCTATAGCATACTTAGAGCTATGAATAGTTCCCAACACCTCGTCGGATGTACAATATCAAAGAGAAGCAACTGCTCGAAGCGCAGTTGAGAGAATCAAAGCCCTCACCATCGAATGTAAGAAAATAAGTCATCACAGTGCCTAGATTTATGAGCGTCTCACTAAGGATCATGAAATGAAGGCATTGGAGTCACAACTCCAAGAGGTAAAGCAACACACAGAAACAGTACAGGCACAGTTGAAGCCCCTGTCATCCATTGAGAGGATGAATTAATCCCAAGAACAGTGCACTGCTCAATAGTAGATCCATACCATTCAGAGAAAAGTCATGGAAGTGAATCAGAGGCTCTAACCAATATAGGATGTGGATTGCCAACTATTCATAGATATTGAAGGTCGAGAAGCAGAACTAGAGAAAGTCATCACTACAGCTGAACAACGCTTAGAGAAACTTGTCAATGAAGTAGTGATCCAAGAGTTCGCTGAGCAGGAGGTTGTGGCACAACATTAGGTCCAAGCAGCTCAAGACAATCTCGAGGCTTTTCAAGCAGAGCTACCTAGACAAGAGTGACTTGGGACGAATCACAGGTGAGTGTTGGGGGCCTGTTGGCCCTTGACCAAGTTGTGAGGATCCTTGGTCATGTTTGACCTACTTTTGGGACTTTGACAGGCTATCGAAGGTGGAGTGCAAGTCGAAGCAGAGATAGTGGGATATCGATCTCTTTTTAGGGATTTTTGGGTTTTGGGATTATGTAACGAGTATGGGTATGTCGACCCATGGGTTTACCCATGTTTAGGCCCTTTTTGTAATGTATAAATAGAAATTTAGTTGATGTAGGAAGTAGTTTGATCTATGTGATCGAAGAGAGGCTAGACACTATGTTAAGTGCAACTTGTAAGTGCTTTGTGCAATGCTATGTTGAGAACTTGTAGAGCTAAGTGTAAGTGATTGTAAGAGACTATGAAGAGGCTTTGTGTTGTAACTCACAGAAGGAGGATCTAGTGGAGTGCACGTAGATCTTCTATCCTCTACAGAGTAAGATATCATGGCTCTGTGCATGTAGAATATTGATAGAAAGAAATAAATAAGAAGAGTTGGTGGATGTAGCCCCAAGGTGGTGGTGAACCACGTATACCTCGTGTTGTGGTTTCTTAGTGATTTATGGTTTTTCTGTTGTTTATGTGGTTAAAGGCTTAGTGCACTGATATATGCATAGAAGAATATAATGTGATAGCTTAGTGTTGAATAATATGAACGAATGCTAGATCTAATCTATGTTGGTATGCTGAGTGATTGAATATATTGGATCTCTGTGAATACTGTGCTGAATTATTATTAGGGTTTAGCTTCACTGTAATCTAAGACTGAATATTAATGAACTATAACTGCTAAGTGCTCTGTTAAGGTGTTACAATCATAGATCTATGTCCCAAATAAGGTTGTAGACATCTAAGTCCTACAACCACCCCTACCTCTACCTCGGGTGAGACCTTGTCTTCTTCGCAGGTGTTTCCGAAAGGGCCGGTAGTTAGGGTTTTTTTGGTGTTTTGTTGTAAGCATTGAACCCTGGGTATACCCCTATGCCAACAATAGTCCATATTCTTAACAAATCCCACCTCAGACCACCTAGTTACAAGACACCTTATGTGAGATCGGAAG
>CBVK0100692119.1:0-11205 GCA_900067695.1 Picea abies | reverse complement strand
GAATAAGGTGGATGTAAGAAGACCTAATAGATGCTTCCGCTTCTAGAAGGATCTTCCTCTAGATGCTTCTCTTAATAGACATATTTAGTATAAATAAGGGTCGAGGGTATGAAAACCCTAGCTGGGAGATTATTGTAATAGAGCGCTGCTCGATTGGAGGTTGCCCCCTCGAAGAGGCCTGTGAACATTGCTTTCTGAATCAAAGTGCTATTTCTATTGCTATTCTTATATCATTTCTGTGGTATTTTGAAGATTATGCTGGATATTTTATTGTTATTCTACCATTTCTAGCATTTTATTTCTATAATGCATATTTTATATATCTGGTATCTTGCAAAACCCCCGTTGAAAGCGAAGGGACCTGCCATTAAAGCATGCAGGTTCCAAGGTACTAAATGATTTCTAATTCTTATTCCCGGATAATGAGTTGGAGTCGATGGAAAAAGACTCGTCACAGGAGGGCCTTGATGTATCCCCCATCAATGACAAGAAATAAGTAACAGATTTTGAGGGTGAATCAAAGTATGAATATGAGTTGAAATAGAAACAGGGAAGAACAACATAGTAAGAATGGACAACTGCAGATGGCCGACTCAATGGAGGGCTTGTTTGAACTTATCTTGAACATATGAATGACATGACAAAGGACTTGGCAGCATTGACTCAAGGACGACCCAAGATATGACCTTGTAGAAAGTCGGATGAGAGACAAATGGGTTTCCCAACCCGGATTCAAATGACAAATGTGCACCTGCGAGAATCTCGCACTATGCAAAAGGTTCACTTGCGAGGGCTGAAAAATGGATTTTTGTGTGTGTTTTGCTCAATAAAAAATTATGCAAGAGTTTAAAACAAGTTGCTGACTTCCTTCTCATGGATCCATTGTAGGTGTTGACCATCACGATGTTGGAATGGAGGGAAAGAGAACATGAGGAGGATGATGCCATTGCCGGGAATGACCCGGGTATAGTCGCTGCCCTCTAGGAATGTGGGCTCTTGAAAGTTTTTAGGATCCCAGGCATGAGAGCCCAACTCAGATTGTTAGAGTACCTGGTCCACATGTGGGACGTGGATCAACAGTTATTTCACATCGGAGTCCACACCTTGACACTAGATATCGAGGATATCTATTTTCTGATGGGGTTGTCATGACGTGGATACGATGCTACTTTGACCGGAGGTAGAGGCGACAGACTTCCTATGAGCGAGTATGTTCGCCGATATTGTGTTCCCGAGGCAGAGAGAAGCAAGGGTAAGGTTTCCATTTGGGAGGTCCAATATTTGACCCTACGAACTATCTTGTTTACTATTGCACGCATGGCTAGGAGCGCGGCTCCGCACATGGCTCTCCAAAGCTATTTCCAAAGTGCACAGAGCCTCGGGTTTTCAACTGGTCGAACGCGGTTCTCCACAGTATGAAGAGGCAATTGAAAAAGTGCAGAAGGGGTGACTTGAAGTAGTTTGGGTACGGGTCACTTTTGGTGTCATTCTTCCTCGAGAGGGTCCCACTGCTGCAACTATAGGTAGATTGGGGTTTACCGGCCCCACAGGATCCGAGGATGATGAGGTGGTGTAACCTCATGGCTTGACACATAGCAGGGCCTATAATCAATTATAATGATTCATTTTTTGATTGGTTGAGGCCCCAGATGCTGATGATTGATGACTACGCATATGCTGGTTTGGATTTCTGAGGAGATCCAGATTTGGCCCTGCCTAAGGATGCTCAGTGGGGTGACTTAGGTGAGAAGTACACATTTTGTTCTTTTTAAATGTTTTTGCAAATTTTATTATATGAAATGTTTTTATGTTTGTCCAAGGACTAATCAAAAAATTTCTTTTTGATGACACAGATGTGGGGCCGTATTGACCTCCAGAAACATCTCCCATACAAAGGCGAGGAGAAGCGGCTCCAGTGGCGAGATGGGATGCCGAGGACTATGAGGCAGTGGAACAAAACTTAGAGGGGTTGACTGCGGATGTCCCAGACATTGCTATTGGGGAGATCCCGAGACGTTATCAGTGCCATACTATGGGTGTGTCCGAGTCTCTCAGTCGACTTCTCCATAGGGTAGCCTGAGCAGTTGTGTGTTATCGTGAGCGTCATCTGTGATGCTATTTTGTAGAAGCTATGGGCTTCGTATTTTGAGATTTTGATCTTTGGACATAAACTTTTTTGTCAAATTTTTTTGATCGTTATATACATATATATGGCTTCTACCGGCTTATTTTGTGTTGTATAATACATGTGATGTGTGATTGGCTTATAAATGTCCCAAATGTCTATCTAACACATAGTTTGCTAAGGCATCAGTCAATGTATTTAGACATCTAGAAATGTGTTGATATTCGATATAATCAAAATAACGTTCCAAGAGGTGAATTCGTAAATATACCCATAATAAAGTAGGACTTCGGATAACATAAACATTACTTAACTGTAGTACTACTAGCTGCGAATCGAGTCGTATAACTAGGTGGTGGATATAAAGCGAAATAGCATCAATCAACAATTCGATGACGGAGCTATATTCTGTGATATTATTGGTCACACGACCAAGGCACACACCTTGTAGACTGATAAGTTCATTTGTAGGTGCGTAAATTGCCCATGCAACAGAAGCAAGGTTCTAAGTACTACGACTAGCGCCATCGACGAAGCCAATGTGGGGTAGCGAAGACTTCGACATTTGGAAACCAAGCACCATGCAAGATAAGCGGTCGAGGGCAGAGAACAAATAACAAAAAAGAATACTAAAGTAACACACAAAAAGTATGATACAATAAAATACAAACACTCATGCACATGTGATCTTAAGCATAGTACTTCTTTAAGTACAACCCATTTCTGGGTTCACTCAAAGGGATACCGTTGTAGTCCACCAACTCGTAAAATCCTTTCTCCAAAAATCGTCTGACGATATAAGGACCTCGCCACACAGCTTCAAATTTTTCGGCTCCTAGCATATCTCGATCTTGTTCGTAAAGGAGAACCAAATCACCTTCGAAGAAAATGCATGGCTTGACATGTTTTTCGTATTGGGCTTTGAGACGTTTCTTTTGGGCTTCTATAACTAGGGTAGGTGCAGACACTAATAGATCTCCCTAGATCCACCTGGATCTAGAACAAAACAGGACAAGACATGACTCTTTCTCTAAGTTGTGGTCATTGAATCTACTACTGAGAAGGAATGAGTGACATACCTTTATATCGCCTCCTTAGGTCTTTGTTGTTCCTGCTTCACTTCGGTGCTCTTGTGAAATCAGGTCCAAGACAACATTAACCAACCAAAGCGAAGATAACAAAGTATATTCAATGTCAAACTATGCATATGATCAAGGAGTTATACAATAAAATAAGAGTGATTTTATGGGAAAGGGACATGCCACTGTATTGTATTAAATGAAAGTAGAAGATACAATCAGATCACCTTGACATCGCAAGCTTCCTTTCAGTGACCCTTGGTTCCAACACAAACACTTGCTCTACATTTGCATGAAGAAGATCCAGTACAACTTGATAGACCGAATAGAGTCTTCAAGCTTCTATCCAAACATAGTTCTTCACACAATTCTTTCACCAATTCTTCATTCAATCTTGCTTAACCTTTTCCATGAGAAACCTTTCAATATATAGGAGAAGGAGAGATGGTTAAATGGATGAGGATGATCCCACTAAATCTGAGAAGTCAGTAGGATGCCAACCATGCAAATGCCAACTCATTTTCTAGAAGATTCCCTTCTAGAACCTTCGTAACTTCTTCTCTTTTCCAAGCTTTGAAACAGGTTCACACCCTACCTATAGAGCAGACTGCGAATTGTTCGCACTCCAAGTATAGGGTTGCCTGCGAGAATGGAGGATTTTAGCACCCTATGACATAGGCACCCTGTGAACTCATCTTAAAAATATGCTTTTTGAAAGAAGACAACGATCACTTTTCTCAAGCAAAAAGTCCTTGTGGGAGCTTGAATACATCACTGTAGAGACATCACCAGAGTGACCAAAATAATGTGTAACAAGCATACGAGAGTTAGTTTCAAAACAAAGGAGTATTCAACATTAGAGCCATTGGAACTTGTACACACACACACCTCCTTGGGCCAACAAGAACACAAAATTTAAAAGGTTAGAGTTATTTTATGCTTCTTATTGATGATTACACAATAATGTCATGGGTTACATTTCTTAAAGAAAAATCTGAAGCATTTGAGAAGTTTAAAGCTTTCAAATCCCTAGTTGAAAATGTGACTGATTTAAAAGTCAATTGCTTACGATCAGTCAGAGGAGGTGAGTTTACCTCTTATGAATTTGATGAATTCCTTGAGAATCATGGAATCAAGAGACATTTTTCGGCAGCAAGGACTCCACAACAAAATGGAGTTGTATAAAGGAAGAACAAAACTGTACAAGAAATGGCTAGAACAATGTTGAATGAAGCCAAAGTACAAGACACCTTTTGGAGAGAAACGATCAACAAAACAATCTACATTTTGAGTAGAGAACAACTTAGAGTGAACAACAACAAGACACCTTATGAATTGTGTAAAGGTAGACCAACTACAGTTAAATACTTCAAAATAATTGGGAGAAAGTGCTATATAAAGAGAAATGAAGATAATTTATGCAAGTTTGATTCTAGAACAGATGGAGGTATCTTTCTTGGGTATGCATATGGAAGAAAGGCCTACAAATTCTACGACAAAATATTGCACAAAGTTGTAGATAGTATTGATGTAAGAGTGGATGAACAAATACCTCAAAAGGAAAAGTCACAAACAAATGAATATCTAGAGGAGACAATCTACAGAGAACGAGAAAAGGAAGAAGAAGAGGAAGAAGAAAAGAAAGAACAAGAAGAAGTAGAGTGCCAATATCCAAAGACCCCATCCAAATTTGTTCAAAAATATCATCTAGAAAATTAGATTCTTGGTGATATAGATACAAGAGTTGATACTAGAAGAATATTGAACTTTTCTTTGTTATCTAAAATAGAGCCCAAGAACTTTGCACAAGCTAGTGAATATAAGCATTGGCTTAATGCTACGAAAGAATAATTAAATCATAATGAGAAGAATGAGACATGGGAACTTGTGCCAAGACCAAGAGACAAGAATGTGATTGGCACCAAATGGGTCTTCAAAAACAAATTGGATGAAGATGAATAAGTAGTAAGAAATAAAGCAATATTGGTCTGTAAAGGGTATGCTCAAGTTGAGGGTATTGACTTTGAAGAAACCTTTTCTCTAGTTGCAATATTAGAAGCAATCAAAATGTTTTTGGAATTTTTGTGTTTCAAGAACTTCAAAGTCTATCAAATGGATGTTAGGTCAGTCTTTCTAAATGGAAATTTGGAAGAAGAAGTATATATTGAACAACCACAATGATTTAAATTGTTAGAAAACAAAGATCATGTATGTAGACTAAAGAAATCACTCTATGGACTAAAGAAAACTCCTAGAGATGGTATTCAAGACTTGAAAAATACCTACAACAACAAGGTTTCAAAGAGGAGCTACACACAACAATATTTACATCAAAACAAACAATGACAATTTGTTAATTAGTGTGGTTTATGTGGATCATATCATATTTGGAAGTAATTTTGTTAGAATGAGTCAAAAGTTTGTAGAAGAAATGCAAAAAAAAATTGATATTTCCATGCTTGGAGAAGTGTCATTCTTTTTAGGGTTGCAGATTTCTCAATCTAGCAAAGGCATATTCATTTCCCAGACCAAATATATCAAGGAAATGTTGAAGAAATTCAGAATGGAAGACTGTGCACCTGTCCGTACACTCATGATCATGGGATATAATTTGAGCAAAAATGATGAATCTCCAGAATAAAATCAAACACTATACAGGTCAATGATTGGAATCATACTATATGTGATAGCATCAATGCCAGACATCATGCAAGTAGTATGATTGGTTGCAATATTTCAATATGCACCAAAGGAGACATATGTGCAAGCATTGAAAATAATAGTCAGATATCTGAAGGGAACATTAGACTTTGGCTTGTGGTCTTCAAGAAGTGAGGAATTCACTCTAACAACATATATAGATGTAGATTGGGAAGGAATTATTGATGACAAGAAAAGTACCAGTGGAGGAGCATTCTTTCTAGGCAACTATCTAGTATCATGGTTGAACAACAAGCAAAGTTTAATATCTCTATCCATAACATAAGTTGAATATATTGTAGCAGTATTATGTTGCACAAAAGTTCTCTGGATGAAGCAGACACTGAAGGATATCAAGGTCGAATATGATCAAACAATCTCAATCATCTGCGACAACACAAGTGCAATCAACATTTCAAAGAACTTGTTATGAACTCAAAGACGAAGCACATTCCCATCAAGTACCACTTCCTAAGATAACGAGTAGCTGAGCAAAGTGTCAAGTTGAAATACATTTCCACCAAAGAATAGGTTGCAAATATTTTTACCAAACCTCTTCCTAGAGAAACATTTGAATATCTCATATAGAAGCTGAGAGTGATATCACTCTCATCTCGTCAGTAAAGGGAAGCACACACTTAGGGGGAGAATCTTTTTGCCATTGATGTCAAATGGGGAGAGTGTGGGAAATATTAATTTCATTGATGTCAAAGACAGGGGGAGACTACAAATGTCCAAGATAAAGATTGCAAGATAGATATTGTTGGAAATATTGTTTTTGGATATTTTATGCTCATTTTGGATACCCTATCTTTGAAGGCCTTTTTACTCTGAAGATCTAACTCAAATGAGAGCATAAGATATATGGTTGAAAAATTTATTTCAAGACCTTTCCAATGGTATATGGAACTCCCTGTAAATCCGTAGGAATGATGATATATGAAAGATTATGTCAGGCCAGTCCAACTAGAAAGTACATGTCAACCTAGCTAGTTTTACAAGTCAAACCCATAAGTAAATGTAGAAACATTGTAAATATAGGATAGGTGTGCGCATTTGAAGAGAATCCAAGTAAGGAGAGAAATTACAAGTGTGAAAAATATATCTGAGGTGCACAAAAGGGGTTTGGGAGTATTCTTGGGGTCTAAAGGTGCACACGAGGAGTTTTCTTGGAGTTTTAAAGGTGCACTATGAAGGACTAAGGTCTATGATGCTACAAATTGCGTTGTTTTGAGATTGTGATGTTGTAGTTTGGAATTTTATTCTGGGAATGATGCTATAAGGTTATTTAGGGCATGAAGGCTAAATCTGAAGGGTTTGAAGCTATGTTTGGGGTATAAAGCAAGGAGAGGCGCTGGAGCATGAAATTTAAGGGTATGATGATGTTATGAAATGCATGAAGTATAAAGCATGCAGGTGAAATTAGAAGTACTATGTGTATGAAGATCTTATATTGGTACCTACACAAGTCTTACTAAGTTGGTGCTCAACTGAGGAGATTGGTGTCTTTAGTAGGTTGATGCTTACACAATATCTTATTGAGTTGGTTCTCAATTGAAGAGATTGGTATCTCTAGTAGGTTGGTCCCCACACAATGTATTTATGAGTTGGTGCTTGACTGAAGCAATTGGTGTCTCTAGTAGGTTGGTGCCTACAAGATTTGTAACAGTAGGTTGGTTCCTATAGACATTTATAAAGATAAGTTTTGTGGTTTTCTCCCATAAGGGTTTCGAAATTAAACTATGTGTACTCTTATTTGAGTCTACATGCATTTACTATTTTAAAGTTAATGAATGATTGATGAATTCTCATTTAAAGTAAAAGGTATCTTATATTAATTCATCCCCCCTCTCAATATAAGCATAAGTTCAACACTGACCCTTCTTTTTTCAATTAAGGATCAAGTCAAAGTTAAGGAAAATTCCTATGTTGGGGAAAACAATTTGACACTAGAACAAAAGACAAAGTTCTATGTGACCAAGGAATCCCTCATAAGTGAAGTTTTATATCCAAGGGCATTGAAGTCCAGTAGATGTCAAAGAAAAAGTTTTATAAGTGAGAAGGCAAAGTCATCTGGTTAGAGGGAAATGGCTTAGTGTTGAATTGAACAATGAGTATCGATTTTACAGAAAAAATCCAAGTCCCTACCTCAATTTTCAAACCAAAGTAAATTGAGAATGGTCCCAAGTGGTGTCTACAAGGGGAATATTTTTATAGAATCCAAAGGAGTTTGGGTGATAAGTAGACTCCTATAATAAATGACATAGTTCTAAATAGAATGTTAGAAACTACAGATAGGGAAAGTCTTGTAGCAATGGAAAAGTCCTCTATTAAGTAGAGCTCTACTAGTGAAGGCATAATGTGTAAAGAAAGCATGATCATGTAGAAGAGGTGGAATTTTTCAGAGGAAGATGAATCCTATAGCTGAAGTAGATTCTTATAGATGCATGAAAGCGAGCTTCTGTAAATGATGGAAATTTGTCTTATGATCTTGGAGAGGCCAAGTTTTGTACATTAGGAGAACTTTTAGAAATTCTCTAAGACCAAGTATAACTAAGTATATAAAGAGTATAATCAAATGAAGGAAAAATAAACTCAAAGTATAGAAGAGTTGTAGCATGAGCCAAAGTGATTACTCCCCAAAAAATTTATAAGTAGATTTAGAAGCTAAAAATCAATTTTGAAAGAATTGTAATTTTTAATAAAATAACAAGTTCCTAGCATGGAGGATTCCTTAAATGCATGAATGAAAATGTGCACAGGTCCAAATAATGGGTATGTAAGAGAATTCCAATGGGCACCAAAATATTGAAGAACCTATAAACATGGATTACATTGTGAAAAGTATCATGGAGGATGGTGAATTATCAAGAAGAGTAGAGTCATGTGAACAATTAGCTATTGTAGAACTTGATAGAAACACAAAAGAACATGAGACAAAAAAGCACAAAGAGGAGGAAATAAAATATTCAAGCAAAATATCCAAAGGATCTAGAATCTCTTTCTCTAATTTAACCTTATATTAATTCTCAGATATCTCTTATGATGTGCATAAAGGAAAGGTTCCCAATAAGGTTGTCTAAAAACAAAATTCAAGAAGGCTAAGATACACACATTTTATAGTGAAATGAATATTGGACAAGCAAGAGAGGCCTACTTGTTGGGAATCAAGAATGAATATTGGACAAGCAAGAGAGGCTTGCTTGTTGGGAATCAAGAAATACTTCTAGTTGTGTGATTACTCACAAAGTTAAAAAGAAATATTGACCATCGATACTTTGACAAGTAAAGCTTCATTATGGTGGGAGAACCATAGATAATTGAAGAAGCTCAGAGAGGTAAAGGTGATGTGGAAGCAATATAAGAGATACTTTGAGAAAACATGTCTCTTTTCCCATTATTATGAAAAGAAGGCCAATGAGTTTTTAGACCTTAAGCAATAAATAATATCCAAAAGAAGTATGGAGGTAAGTTCACAAAGCTTCTAAAGCACATGTCCCATATAAAGGATGATAAATTGAAAGTGAATTGTTTTTTGAGTAGGTTGCAATCTTAAATTAAAAATTAGATACACGTCACGGATCCAAAGACAATGGAAGAGCATGTATGAAAAAACAAATACTAAAATATTCAAACAAGAGATAAACATGAATTCCACGAGAAGTGGAAGACCAATGGGAATGAAATCAAGAGAAGAGGCAAAATGGATATAATCCTACTTCCCAAGCCATGTGGTATCATAGATAGAATAACCAATTTTGAGTAGGGAATGGACTACAAATATTATTGAGAGGAAGTTAATGACATGCTTTAACTTCATGGAGTAGTGGAATTATGGAAGGAACTACCCAAGTAAGGCAATAAAGGTCAAGGCACTTAATAAACTTAAGGTGTTGTTGTGTCTGGCACCAACAACCCTTCATTTTCTTGTAAATTGTTTGCCAACTCCCCTCCAAGAAAATTGATCCCCTTTTGTTTTCTCTTCTTTGAAACTTTCTTGACTTGAGTTTTTGGACGTAGTTGATCCTTCCCCTCTAAACATGTCACTTTAAGTTTCACATCTTAGCTGAGTTTGCATCAGTCATCTTTGGAAACTCAAACAAATTTTTAAGTTAAGTTTTGTTTTGTGGACGAGTCAATGTAAACTCCTCTAGTGTACACCGAAAGAGTTCCCTCCAAAAGCCCCGATTACCATCGACTGAATTCCTTTAAAACTCCCCAAAAATTCTTTTACACTGTGTGACTTTATGCCAACTCCTTCGGTTTAACTAGATGAGTTCGTATTAACTCCTCTGGTTAAACTGGAGGAGTTATTGTCTCATCCTCCGATGAGAACCACCACACTTTGTACCAAGTCTTGAGGTACACACTGGAGGACTTCCCATGAAATCCTCTGATGTATATTGAAGGATTTATCACCAACTTTTTCGATGCTTCCCAAAACGTCATGTCACATTTATTGCATTTGGTGCCCAAAGTTGTAAAACCGCACTCGCCCTCCCTTCTCCGTCATTATCACCGAGTGCTTGATAGAAAAAGGAAGACATCGAGCGATGAAAGGACAATCCCAAAAACTCTCTTTCTCTCATCCAGTTAGAACCGTACTCGTGTCATACCTCCAGGTAATCCCTAAAATTTCCTATCACTTTTTGTTTCATTGATTTATACTACTAGGGTTAGGGTTTTCTGTAACAAGGGTTTCCTTCTCATATTATAAGTGCCTTGCTATCCCATTCAATAAACCCTTCTCCCCTCCTTTTTGACCATCGTTGTTCTCCATGGTCCAAAACTTAAGACACCACTGTGGGATCTACCACAATGGATTTCACCTATATTTCTATGGTGTTGTTGTCAAACAACCCTCGATGAATCCTTTACCCGCATAACTTCTAGTAGTTACTACCATGGATTTGGAATTTTCATTTTCTCTCACGACGTTTGATCTCTAGTATAGTGCTACTAGGACACAAGACTATCCTCTTAGCACTTGGACCTAGAAATCAAGCTAAGGACCACAATCCAATACTTAACTAAATTTTATGAAATATTGTATAAACCAGAGTGTTGGTTGTGGAGCCTAATCATCTTCCTGATTCAAAGGTCCTTGCTTTCAGCCGTGTTTATACCCCATGAAGTATTTACACCCTAGAAGTATGTACACTCTTCTACGCGGGGGAGTGCAGAGGGGGGGTACCCCCTCTGCGGGGTTCGGGGGGGCTATCCCCCCGACTGGGGGGTCTGGGGGCAAGCGGGCCCCCAGCGGGGGTTCGGGAGCGAAGCCCCCGAAGCAAAAATTGCCTT
>CBVK0100692118.1:0-11206 GCA_900067695.1 Picea abies | reverse complement strand
ATTTTCACAAAGTCTCTTACAGAAGCGAAGTTTTCCAAACTTCGATCTATGTTAGGAGTTTAGGAAGTTGTCATTAAGGGGGGATAGGCTCTAATACCTCCTTCCTTCTCCTATTGTGTCACTATTGTAAATCCTTCAATCCTATCCCAAGTTGTTCTTATGGGGGGATGTTAGGATATTTAGACACTCAGGAGTTAGTTAAGATCTACTTGGTCTAATGTGTCGTTAGGTAAAAGTGTGTTTCTTAGTGTGTTTCTTTAGTATGCATTTGTAGTTAGGAAATCCGACGGTCGCGATATGTTCCCGACATAGAGTGATCTGATGGTTCATATTCTCCTCGATCTTAACGACCATTGATCCATGGCTTAATACCCGATTGGTCCATGATCTCTATTTAAAGAGCATGGAGGGTCATTTTCCAATGATCGATTGTGAGAAAATCTCTTGTAAAATCTCTCTGTAATCTTTTTCTTTTGCATTAATAAACTGTTCCAAGTGGTCGTATTGGCTGGGGCCATGGATGTTTCCCCGTAGGGGTTTTACCACGTCAAAACATCAGTGTGTTGATCTTTGATCTGATTGTGTGAGCGGTTACTGAAGGTGTTCGTACTTTGTTGGAATACCTATGTTGTCGAACAATACTTTCCTTGATCATCACATGTTTGGCACTCAACACTCTAAATCTTCCCACATGAATTTTCCATTGGATATTACGTTACATACATCACTAAAACTTGTGTTTTGAATGTTGGATTAATAATGGAAATAAAATGTTTGTGACATTGTCATAAAGGTGATACATTGACGCAAATGTTTCACATGCTTTACAATAAGGATAGATTCTATTTGGAACATAATGTTGTCAAACACATTAAATTTGCATTACACATATTTCATATCATTACAAGTTTTATTATCTCACTAATAATCAATAACGATGAATGTTCAATAGCTATAATATAGTTTCCTTGTGAATCTTTACATAGAAAATTTACTTTGTATTCCATTGGATATTAATGATGATGAATGGTATATGGATGTAAATGTTTTATCTAATGTCAAAAAAGGGCAATTTATGATCGATATCATGATAACAAAAATTTCAATTGGAAAGACCTTTAGTTATTTTTAGGCTAGAGACATGTTTTGATGTCTATAAATAACAATAGGGAGCTGTCATTGAGCATATAAAAATACGGCTTGGGGGGAATACACACAAGGATACATGAGATTTCAGGAGGCTTGAGATTTTGTCTCGCCTTTTTGGAATTCCTTGTAATCCCTATTGGTACACATTTGAGTAGTATGGCATTAGAAAACCCCTGAATCTGGTCATTACTTCCACATATTCTCAGGTATATCGGAGGTCTCCTAGATAAAATGAAACCAACCATTCGATCGTCAGAATGTTACAATGCACGAAAAACAACATTCAAGAAGTTTACTTTCTCGTATCGTGGGTGTTCAAGCCTGTAGATATATTTGAGGGTTGTAGCACAAGGCACACCTTTTGACTGGAAGCCACCTTTTACTTTTCTTGTCTTGTCCAAAATATCTTTGGTTTACAAGCATTTGAATGATCATGGAAGAAATAACACTTAATGAATAAACCTTTGATGCATGTGAGATAACCTAAACTAATAAATGCTCGGAGACACTTCACCATTTGGCATTTGGTTTGTTGATTAATGTCAATAAATGAATGATAGACTGTGAATGACATGCAATGAAATACAAACATTCCAAGCATTATCCAATAATGTCTTCTCTTGTTTCTTTGAATCAATCCTCTTAGAGAAGTCAAATCCGAGTCAACGTTAGTCCTTTCCCTCACCCTTACTTATTTACAATAACAAGACTTTGTTTGACTATACATGATTCCCCCTTAGGTTAGTGATGCTATCCTAGAAGTGCAGAGGAAAGGTTGCTGAGGTGACAATGGGTGATCTACCTATCCATGTCCTTAGGTTTTTCCCTTGGAGAGGTTGGGACTTTTCCTCCAGGGAGAATCCAAGAGACAACATGCTTGACTAGTGAATGGCTAAGCATATGGATGATGTAGATATATTCCTATGGACCATGCAGTAGTGTTATCATGGTGAATTCAAGTTATATAAAATTTGGTGTTGGAATATATATAAGTCACATGGTGTGAGGACATGAGACACATAAATATGAGTATCCAACACAAGACATGTTAACCCAAAGAACAAGTCATAGGAGACACGTGTGTGTGTGTGTGTGTGTGTGTGTGTGTGTATTCAAAAAAATAAATTACGAATTACAAATACAAAAATGAAATATAGACATAAAGATACAAATAGTTTAAAAACTATAACATTTACAAAACACTTTGACTCCCTTCAAATCTCGATTTTACCCTTCACCTGCACAATGAGAGACTGTGAGAGCTCTTTCTATACTGTTGAAAGTGAGAAAATAGAAATGAAAAATTGTTTTTTAGATTTGAACATGTAGGACACATCTAGGGCACGTGCCCTATCATGTATGTGTCTGATACGTGTGATATGGACATGGGCCCCTAGTTAGATGCATCCTATTTATTTTATATAGATATATAATATGATCCAGTATGTCTACAAAGAGCATGAGAGGGGCTATGATTCCACTAGAGGAGAAGATGAAAAGAGGGTATATGGGAGAGTAATCCTCATTTTCCAAGTTTTATCCTAAGATTTCATCTATTTTCTATCATGTACTTTAAATGGATCCATCCACCTCTATTGACTTAGAAAGCCAATCACTGAATGCATGCAAAAGTTGGCAGGGAATGATACTCGTGTATTTATTGGAGCATGGGTTGAGTATAATCACGATGGGGGGGCATAAGAGTGTTAGATATTATGATCCTAAAAGTACTTAGTCTAATATTATTTTATTATACTTAGTTTTTTCTAGAATGAATATTTTTAGAGTAGATAATACATCTAGAAAAGAGACATTTCTTAGAATCAATAAATTAGGAAATCGTTAGAATCTTCATTAAGTGTACATGGACACTTGTTATAGTTACTTGATTATGTGATAATATGTCCATAACAAAATTAGTTTAGGAATTAGTATGCTGAACTTATTTAAGCTCTCATTTTCTTATGTGAGAGTAATGTTGAGATTGTAATCTCTTGCATTAATTATGTAATTTATTTTCCTTGATTAATAAATTTGTGTTTGAGGACACTTCTTCTATCAAAGAGTACTTTTTTTTCTTGTCAAAAGGAAAATCAACCATCATTCCCTCAACTATTTCTCACTGTCATTCATTTTATCATTCACATATTCATGTTTTTACACTGCTCATGATGTGTTCTCCATGGATAACCATTAACCAACCTCGAAATTAACCAAAATCAATGTTGTGAAAGAGGAAATTGTAGAGCTTCGATGAGAGATAGATGGAAATAGGTGAGCATAGAGGTCATGCAAGTTAAGGAGCATTCACCCATTATGTGTTTTCCACTCATTGGGTGCTTGAGAGACAAGTATTATTTTTGTAGGATATTCCTAGAACACATTCAATAAATTGGACTCTTTCTTCATACATTGAAGAGCACTAGAAGGGAAGAATATCCTCGAGGGATTGTTGAGTAGAGAAAGGGGGATCTTCAAGTGGAAAAGAGTGCCACGACTCTTTGATATTTGGATGAGATGCTTGGAGTTGATTGGTTGCACCATGAGAGTAAATGGGTTGGGTTGAGTGAGCTAGAAGCTTTTAGCTTGGTTCCTTCACTATGGTGATCTCATAGTGTGGCTTGGGGGTGGCATTTACACTAGTTGCCTATGGTTGGGTGGAAAATTTCCCATACACAACAAGGTTCTTGGACAATCTCTTGTTAAAATATACGTGGTCTAACTATGTATATGAATTTGCAATTGAATATTATTTATTTCTATGGAAATATATGTATGTTTCATGTTGTGTGTGTGATTATGTTTAATTTCAATCATATGCATTTGTTTCCATGAAAATAAATTGGACTCTTTCTTCATACATTGAAGAGCACTAGAAGGGAAGAATATCCTCGAGGGATTGTTGAGTAGAGAAAGGGGGATCTTCAAGTGGAAGAGAGTGCCATGGCTCTTTGATATTTGGATGAGATGCTTGGAGTGCTTTGTATGGAGTTGATTGGTTGCACCATGAGAGTAAATGGGTTGGGTTGAGTGAGCTAGAAGCTTTTATCTTGGTTCCTTCACTATGGTGACCTCATAGTGTGGCTTGGGGGTGGCATTTACACTAGTTGCCTTTGGTTGGGTGGAAAATTTCCCATACACAACAATATTCTTGGACAATCTCTTGTTAAAATATACGTGTTCTAACTATGTATATGAATTTGCAATTGAATATTATTTATTTCTATGGAAATATATGTATGTTTCATGTTGTGTGTGTGATTATGTTTAATTTCAATCATATGCATTTGTTTCCATGAAACCTGTTATTCCATGCTTGTATATTCTACTACATTTTATTATTTTGTACCATGCATACATTTAATTAATATTGGGCCTCCATGGGAGACCTTATTTGTTAAGATTATGGTGAAATGGTCTCTTGAGGCTGGAATTTTAATGGTCAGTTTATTGGTTGCTTGTCTAGTGGTTGGGAGTGCTGGGAAGTGACACTAAAGTGTGGTATTACATCCTAGTTTATAACATTGCATTGTTATGGGAAGATAATGTGTGATGAGTAGGTTTAATGGCCACGACCTTGATGGATCTTGTTGTTAAGCCTCTCTCCATAAAATGAGGTTTGCAAATTCTTGAAAGTCTTTGAAAGAAGACTGTTGTAATGTGAAGCTTTGGAAGCTTTGGACATGGAGGTGTTACCTTTTCCCTCTGCCCCAAAGGTATTAACAAAGGTAGAAAGGCAGGCGAGAGTATGAAGGTTGACCAAAATTTATGCAAGAGTAAGAGATAGATATTGTTTCCCTCCACCTTGAGGAAGTTAACTAAGGAAAAGTAAGCTAGAGGTAGATCTTTGAAGAAGTCAGATGAAGATGTAGTTACCTTCGCCTTCCACCATCTGCCATAAAGGAATTGGTTAAGTATTTGGCAAGGTAGAGAAATAGACATGTATGAGGGAGAGGTAAATATACCTTGATAACTTTCTAAATCAATCCAAATATTACTGTCCTATATTTTGAACACACTAAAAGAAAAAAAGAACAATGCTTCATTGCTTCTCTAGAATTTAGGGATTATGGTAACACTTTGTTGCAAATAACTAGTGCGTGAAAAATGTGTCCTAAGATCCCCATTTCCTATACTCTCTAGGCATTAGCAGGGTCTTATTTACCACTGTCCACATCAATATGTTTATCTTGAGCCACCCTTTACACTCTAAAATGGATGCATTAAGATTATCCATTTGACCTTATTCGATACTATGATTGTTGTTAGCCCTTATATATTTGCAATAATTTCATGTATTCATGTTTACAATTTATCTTCTAAAATATTATAATGGGATATTTCTATGCCCTTTCATTAGTTTCCATGTTGGACATTTCTATTAAGAATTTCCTTTCTTGCTTACAAGTTTCTTTGAAGTGCTTATTATTCGATACTATGATTGTTGTTGGCCCTTACATATTTGCAATAAGTTGGTGTATTCATGTTTACAATTTATCTTCTAAAATATCATAATTAGATATTTCTATGCCCTTTCATTAGTTTCCTAGTTAGATGGTTCTATTAAGCATTTCCTTTCTTGCTTACAAGTTTCCTTGAAGTGGTTACTTCCATGTTCATAGGGAAATGGTTCCTCAGATTGACAAGTCCTTCTCTTGGTTGCACAAAGATGCAATCCTACATAGACCTATTTCCTTTATTTTCTCTTTACACCAATGGCCATGTGTGAGCTAAATTGGGAAAGGTACATGTGGTCATGCATAAGGTTTTATCCTCTTGTATTCCCTTTTACAAATGTCTAAGGTATGCACTATATGGTTATTGTATTACAATAATGCTAAATTGAATGATTTTTTCTCCATTGTCTTATTTTGTGTTCTGTTTAATGGTCTAGGAAGATCTCATGCAACATTTCAAATTTATTTTGTGGTTCCCTAAAGTGCAGCCCCCAACAAGTCTACATATTTGTTTTATGTTCTTGACACTTTTCATCCTCACATGCTTGTCTAGTCTCATTTACTCTCTAGATTTGCTCTGTTATCAACCTTGGAAGTTGTGGTCCCACTAATTTGTTTTTTCTCTATTCTCATTATCCCTACAAAATCATCTTGCGATCTTCATTTTTATTTTTTTGTGTCTTGTAGTTCCATTTAGAGTCTCAATTGTGTTGCCCCCCCCCTTATTTTTTAGTCCCATCTTGATCATGATTGTATTGTGCTCTTTCCTATCTTAAGGTCCCACTTAGCTTGTCATCTTCACCATCTTATGGTCCTTTTGTCACCATAGATTTGGTTTTGAATTTAATAAACACTCATCCCCCCTAGAATAGTAATGGCCCCTCATTTATTTAGAAGTATACCACTTGGTTTGATTAGGACATTTCCCATTTTTATCCACTCAAAATAAAGGGATATATGTTGTGCATGTATGTTTGACTTGAGTGATAATTACTTAGTCAGTGGTGACTGGTGAACTACATTTTGGATCTACATTAAGTAATTATTGTGGAAAAGTATCATGTTGCTTTAATAGAGGTAGCGTATAAATATGTGAGTAGGTGAGCATTTAGAGTTGGATGTATGCTAAGATATGGAGTTTTAAGTAAAAATACATTCTATCCAATAGCTTTGAGGATGGTTATGGGACACGACAAAGTAGTCTTAGTTTTTAAAGGGTGTCTATGAATCTTTCCTTCTATATGTGTAGGAAGAGTTGGTAACTAACTTTGAATATATGAGGAACTTGATGTTGATTTTGATTATTCTTGTACTAGTTCTAGGATCAACTGAGAATCTATTCAAATTACTCATGAATTCCTACTATCTATTCCATTGACTCCACTTTTCCCAATTCCCTGATCACGTGTAGTGTGGATGAATATTGAAGAGTAGTGTTTATAGTATTTAATAGAGACATTGGTTGAAAGCAGAGGTAAGCTTTGAAAGGGTTGTGCTTGATCGATCTGTGTAGAGGTTGATTATAATCTCCCACTCCATTTGTGGAGATGACAATGATTGTACATTTTCAAAGGCTATGATAGAGTCCAACTCACAATTTTTATCTGCCCATCTGTTTGTGGATGAAAGCGATTGATAATTGGAGAAAAATATTTCTTAGGGTCTTATAGAAATGGTTGATGCACTTGAAGTCTTGATTGGCGATCAAAGGGAAGGTTGAAATATATCCACATATATGTAAATAATAGTCTTTCAACTTTTGGAACATTGATGTACTTGTAGAATATGACATTAGTTGTTTTAGAAAACATATAAACAAGCACAAAAATGCTAAAATGACGATTCTTGGTTATTGATAGCCTTGAAAGGATATGGAGATAGACTTCGATGGGAAAGTAGGAATTGGTAGAGTTGTGTACATGTTTGCATATTTGATTGTGCAACAAATGATATAATATTTTTCTCCACATTTTGTTTTACATACAAGTTGTTAATATTATGCAATGACACAAGAACTAGTGAAAAATGCTTTAGTGATCTCAATAATATATTCATTCAATGATATCAATATATATTACATATATGTAATCACCTCGTGCATTGAAGAGTGCTCTCACATTAACAACTCATCAGTGGATAAGGACAACACCTCCTTAAAGATAAGGATGGAAACTCATAAGAGGTGATCAGAGACTTTGTGATTATCTAGGGACTCCCACTCAATTATAAGTTCAAATAATTATATCACCAATGCAAGATGAAATAGTGCATAAAATGGTATCATTTAAATCTTCAATCTGAAACTTCTGAATCGAGCTTCAATGAAGATTTGCTTGAAAAACTACCAAATTTGGATGTTGAGAATATGGAAAATATAACTATTTGAACATGTGAGCTCCAATATCTGGAATTTATTCATTGATGTGAACTCAAATATTTGATGAGAGTGAATTATGAGAAATGAATTAGCTTTAAGTTAGACTCTTCTTTGAAATGCTTGACAACCTAATCAAATGCCAAGTAAAAATGCTAGGTCTAATGATCATCCTCTTAGAAACTGACACACAAATAGTGGCAATCAACATCCTGTGTATGATTCAACTAAACCATAAGTGATGAAATATTTGCAACATTATGGTTCTTGAAACTTGAAGTCTGAAAATCATAATTAATATTCCCCCCTTTCTCCATTGATAGGTAAGATCGAAGGGATCCAAGCTTGAGCTTTTTAGTCTTATTTTATTCAATAGTTCTTTCATTATTATATCTGGTGGTTTTGGTTGGCCACTAATAATTTTCATTCTATACCATGTATCTAATGGTTTTGGTTGATCACTAACCATTTTCACTTCACCAATGTACTCTCCCCCTTGAGGTTCAAGATATTACCTTTCTCATTTCATTTGTGTACTTCCCTCCATTAAAGGTGCAAGGGAGAATCATTTTGGAGTTTTGGACTCAATTTTAGATTTAAATTGGGCCCTAACCATGCCTAAAATTATCATCTATAACAATCGACTGAAACTCATATGTTTTTGTAATTTTTCCATGCAAATATGTTTTTACCTGTGTTTGAACTTGACAGTAAGACTTATGCAAAATATTGGCTTCTAAATTCCATTGCCAAGAACTGATCCGACCATAATGAATTGTTTTTTTAACCTTCTTCTTCTCTTGACATTTATTTGAAAGATGATTTGTCTTCTCACAATGAAGACAAGGATGAAGATCAAAACATTCTATCTTTATATGGCCAACTTGATGACAATGTTGGTACTCAAGAAATTCCTCAATGTGTTTATCATCAACTATATCATCAAACTCATTAAATTTTGCATAAACTCTTTCAAAATTATATTTTTTCCCTTTCAAATATTTGGCAAGAAATCCGACACTCACATTGAATTGGTTTGGAGTAGTCAAGAATATGAAAGTTGTTGTCTTTTTCGTATCCTAAGACATATTGATTTCTGTTGACATTCACTTATATCGCTTTTGGTACCATTCTGTGCTTTGACATCTTTTTCTTGTGACTCCTTTTCAAAACTTGTCTTCATCAATTCATTGCCGATGAATGATTCCATCTCATGACTAGTTAAGGAATCATCAATCATATTGTTTGTTGCATCTATATAAACCATTAGGTCATTTGTGTCACAAATAACATCAACCATTTGGATTAGATCATTTGTGTTACAAGTTGCATCAACCATTTGCATTATTAGCATTTTCTGTTCCTTTTCAATTAATTTTAGTTGAAGTGCTTCAATCAATTTATCCTTCATATCCAATTGTTTGTGAAGATCAACAACCGAATTATCCAATTCATGTAAGGAGTCCTATAGTTTTTTAATTTCTTGATTAGTGTTTTGCAAACACTTTTTTCATTTACCCATTTGTTATTTGTAATTGTCACACTAGCTTGTACTTTCTTGCTTGTTTATTTGCTTTCTTATGTGTCATGCTCGCTTGCTTGTTGCTAACAATCTTAGGGTGTTGGGTACTACTAAAAATGCACCCTAAAGTGTTCTTTTACAATAATTAGACTTTGATGAAAATGATCTCCTTATTCAATTTCAGTCAAGTCTTTTTGACACTTTTCACAATCGAGTCTTGATTTTGAAAGGGTTTGCAGCTCCACCCTTTGTACAATTCAATGAACTAGAGCATATGGATCACATGATTCATGCAAATAATTTGGACATGGATCAATTGAAGAAAATTTACATGGGCCATAAATCATTATGACCTTTGAATTTTTGATAATTCTCCATCAAATGTAGAGGAAGAAATAACTCTTAGTCCTCTCTTCCTTTGTGTATGATTGTTTCAACTCTAAGTTGTAATTATAATAACCATGAGTAGTTGTAAGCACTTCATGAACACATGTTTATTGTCTGCTTGCTTGCTAGATTAAATACGTGTCAAACACTAGACACAAAATATCTACCATCAAACATAAAAAAATAAATACAGAATCATACAAGCACAAAAATCCCCTTATTTTAATTTCGAAATAAATCTAAAACATAACACAATTTATTATTATTATTATTATTATAATTACTCTTAATACAATTAGCTCTTATCATTTAAGAACAACAGAACAAACAACTCACTTTTTAATGAGAATTCATCGATCTCAATTCTCATTGTAAATTCATAATACATTATTTTTTACCACCAAATTAAAAAAAATGCAGCCTTACGCCTTCAACTATTTTGCATACATCATTGTCAAAGTTTCTTTTCTCTCTTTGCTTTACATCAAGAGTTTCCAATCACCCTCATTTAATATTTTTTCATCTTTTTTACAATGAAAATATCTCCCCGCTCCTTTTACAAATTTGGTAAAATGGATTCTTTACCAAAGTTAAAAAAAACCTTTCACTTATTACAAACTTTGTTGACACCTATGCAATGTTGTAAAATGTTGCCCAATTTGCCAAACTACGTCATCGAACTTAGGTAGTTGGAAACTTCTTGATACATTTAAATAATATCAAAGTTTTTAATAATAAAACCATTTTCATCTCACCCAATGCACTCTATATCATTTATTCGAAAATAAATAAATATGGATCCATTTAACGCATGACATGGGCGAATAAATAAACGTACCGAATAATGAAATGCACCTCTCTGAATCACCTATTTAAGAAAGCTATTTCACTACAAAAATAAAAAGATAGTGACGTCTTCAACATTGACGGCCGCGGATCCTTATTTTGTAAGACTAGGAAGATTGATTGAGCAAGATTGATTGAGGCTTTGGAGACATGTTGCTTCTCCATATTTCACAACCATAGAGAATAATCGGCGTAACCAACAAACCAAAGAGAGTTTTTTTGTTTTTCCAATCCCAAAGTTCAACTTTTTTGCACCTATTTTGGAGTAAGTATGAGGCTTTCCATCCTCTCGTATCCTTTTCGCCCTACAAGTCTCCCAACTGAGCTTATAGTGGAAGTCAATCCCAATATATTTGTATTCTATCAATATCTCCAATAGATTGCCTTCAAAAAGAAAGGTGATTGGTTTGTCTCTTCTATTTAAAGAAAATATCACGATTTTGGTCTTGGTAATGTTCACTTGCATCCCTA
>CBVK0100692117.1:0-11206 GCA_900067695.1 Picea abies | reverse complement strand
CGACGCAGGCACTCAGACACTACTACTCGTGCAAAGAATATAACACATACCCAACACCCCTCACCATTCCCTCTCATGCATCATAATTTGTATTGGAAATACCTTCAACAATTTCCATTTTTATTTAATAACAAAAATATTTACATTACCTTCTTAGCAAAGGTTCATCATTTTCTCCACACATAAAAAACCTGTCCATAGTATTTTAGTAATAACATAATTATATTTACAAGATGGGGGAAACAAGGGTGTTACAATTCCCTCCCCTTTAGGAACACCTTCCTCGATGTTCTACCTATCGTTGTGATCTTTATGTACATCAATGAACAAAAATGGATACGCATGTTTCATGGAATCCTCCATTTGCCATGTAGCTTTATCTGGACCAAGGTATTTCCACTACACCTTGACTTGTGCAATGGTTCTATTCCTGAGTTGGATTTCTTTCCTGTCTAGTATGCATTGTGGTTTTGGTAGGAATTCTCCCTCTGGTTCCACCTAGATCACAAACCAATAATTTATATGATTGGAATCATGTGTATATTTCTTCAACAATGAAATGTATAAAACATTATGTGCTTTAACTATGGGAGGAAGTTCTAGTCTATAGGCTACAGGTCCGACTTTGTCCAAAATTTCAAAGGGTCCAAAATATCGAGGTGCCATCTTGGCACAAGTTCCCATATTCAAGGAACTTCTTTTGGGTCTAATTCAGAGATACACATGATCACTTATTTTGAACTCTCTAGGAGTCCTATTTTTGTGTGCATAAATTTTATGTCTGTCTTGAGCTATTTTCAAATTTTGTTTTATTTGAATTACTTTTGTTCCATCTTCTTCGAGCATATATGGAAGAAGTGTTATTATTTCCACTCAGTGATTCAGCTGATTGGAATATTGCATTGTCTACCATAGACATCCTTAAAAGGACTCATCTTCAATGACTCCTCATAGCCATTGTTGTAATAAAACAATACCAGTGGTAGGTATTTTTCCCATTTCGTAGGTTGATGCATCAAATTCATCCTTAACATGTCCTATAGAACTTGTGTTGGATTACTGAGAGGGGGGGGTGGTGAATCAATAATAGCCATTTTTAATCCTTTTAACCACAGTATGTAAGTGTTATTTATCTTTATGATCAATATAACATTATCATCCAATAAGTGAAGAGTAAATAAAACCATAAACAATGAACAATAATACACATGCATAGTACACTAGTATTTTTATGTGGAAACCCAATGTGGGAGAAAACCACATAATTCTTTTTCTTATGTCTTTAAGAATTACATTCATTGGAAGCACCAACTTTCTTAAAGACATAAGAATTACAGTAAATATTCCATGTGTGGCATGCTATACAATTAGTCATGATAACATTCATGCTTATACTCCTCATCAACTTTTCTATATCTCCCCCTTTTACATCAATGGAAGATGGTATCTCCCTTTGGGGCTACTCCCCCTGATTGAACTCTCCTTGGGGCTGCTCCCCGTGTCTAAATGCCTTTGATATTTCTCTATGTTTCTAAGTATCTGATTACTCTCTCTCCCTTCATATGAATAATATCTACCCCTTTGACAAAGGGTATCATTATGATGCAAAAATGAAGTCATATCGCTCATGCTTCCCTTGCACTACTACATATTGAAAAATTTGGGACAACTACTTGTGACGAAAGTACTCTTTTGTCGTAAAATTCAAGAGAAAAAGTTCAATTTTTCAATTTTGTTCTAAACCCATCTTGTATTCATCGCTCTCTCGACGGAATCAAACTTTCATCTGTTTTGCAACAATTATGAAGATAGTGGAGTATCGTTTATATTTCGACGAACGTGTGTATTTGTTGCAAGAGAGATGCTAACTATTGACCGTTATAGTCTTTGATACTATCCATATTGACCATTATACTATTTGACGATCGCTCCCCCTGGAATCATGCCTCCGTTCTCTCTCTCCAAGAATCTAACTCTCTAACCATGCATATGAGAAATATATCCTCCTAGAATCATATCTCTATTATTTCCTATCTGTTTGAAAACCTCTCTAAATGATCTTTCTACCTATACTTATGCTTCTGTTTATCTCCCTTAACTTCTCTGCAAGATGTCAAGTGTAAAAATATAAGTCTTATTGTACCTGCTTCCTTTTGGAGTTATTGTCCATTGGTGCTTCTTTGTGTAATCAAATGACATATATGAAAATCATTCAAGAATAAGAATTCAAATAATCCTGTGTCATTATCATCCATTATGATAATGTTCATTTATCTTTGAACCACTCTATGAACCAATCTATGAATCAATCTATAAATCAATCTTTGAATACATGCTCTCATCCACTACCATATATCTGTCCAAACCCGCTAAGTGTTCTTATGAATCCATATTTGTCCATATTGTCCAAGACTTTGCTACACAAGTGTCCATAATACTGACCCATCTGTCACTGTACTATCATGAAATCTTCACTACTGCAACTGATCAATCTGTCATACTATAATTCTACTAACTAAATGCTCTGAATCTGTCTACTTGAACCTTGTAATATGCTCGAAGGATGGCTCTCTAAGATGTCTCAACTACTGCATAGGCTCCCCTTGTCTAATATTCATATTACCCGGGAGTCTCCAATCCGATTGGATCAGAAAAATACCATCTGATGTAGTCATCATCCTCATTGGTAGAATCAACATCTCTCTAAACTATGACTTCTTTATTTCTATATGTAGATTTATCTTTCTCTACAATTCCTGAAAGTACAATCTCTCAAACATGTTCTTTATTCATTTGATCTTCTTTTCTTTCTTGTACTACTGCAAATCCTATGATCTCTGGTACATGCTCTTTCTTTACCTACTCTTTATTATGATCTTTCTCTATTGCGGATTTTGACAACATGGTTCTTGGAACATGTTCTTGTTTTTCTTTCTTTCCTTGTCTTTCTCAAACTATGGCAAGTCTTGTAATTTCTGGATTTTGTTCTTCTTTCACTTGATTTTCTCTAACAACTTCGTGTCTTGCAATTTCTGGGACCCGTTCTCTATTCACTTACTTTTCTTCTTGTTCTTTTATTTTCCAAATCTTGGTGTATCTAATATATGCTTCTTTCTTTATGGATGGCACTGTTACGCTACTATAGTTCCAAGCTATATGACCATAGTTGTGGCATTTGTAGCATTCAATATTATGTAGGACCATATAAGCATTTATTTCTTGATCATTTCTTTCATAAGCCCTGAAATCTACAACCTTATGTCCAAAGTTAGTACAATAAAAATAATGACCATCAAATAAATTTACATACTCGGGAGTGAAAGTTGTAGTCTTGTTGAATTCCTGCCTTTCTTGATCATGATTGAAGTTTATTTAAAGCTTGAATGTGGATGGTCTTCTTGAAGATGTATCTTTCTTAGTTTTCTTAGATTATGGTTGACCATGATTCCTTCCTTTAAGTACTTCTGCATAACTTTTTCTATCTTTTTTTAGTCTTCTTTTTTAGAAACCTAGAATGATTCTCTTCATTCTCTATTGCTGATGCAGGAATTTCTATCTCTTCAATGTTCTTGTTGAGCTTGACCACTTTGACCCTTAGTGTGACAACTTATTCTTCAAGCTTCTCAACCTCTTCTCCATTCTTCATTATCCAAGACTTCATGACTTCTTCTGTTCTCTTTGCTTCTTCAAGTTGGATTTTCAAATTAGAGATCATCTGCTCCAATTCTTCAGAGTTGGAATTTTGTGTTTCCTCTTTTCTTTTTAGCTCTACCTGTAGTGATTTGTTTTTCTTCTTTTCCATTTTTATAACATCTATGGCACTCAATAATTCTTCTTTGTAGTAAAATTCTTCCTCCTCATATCCTTCTTCCGTGTCTTGTTTATCATAGTCTTCTACTTCCATGATTAGAACTATTTTTGTCTCACTTTCACCGACTTCATCTTCGTCCGATGAGGATCTGTCTTCTTTGGTGCATAAAATTTTCTCGAAGACTTTTTTATTGTCTCTTTTTCCTTTATATGCTTGTTTTCTATTTGAATCATCTTCTTCATTTATTTTCTTTTTCTTATGAGGACAATTGTTAGAAAAATGACCAATACCATCATAATTAAAAAAAAAAATCAATGGAAGCTTACCTCTATATCTACCACCAATTCCCTTTTTCAATCTTCTAATGAAGTTGGCTACTTCTTCATCATCTTCCAAGATGTCACTACTATTTCTGTCTTCTTTTTCCTTTTACTTTCCCTTTTTATTTGACTTCTTGATGCTTTGAATGTTGCTTCTTTTATACCTAGATTCTCCTATTTAGTTCTCATTTCATAGGCTGTGAAATTTCCATGTAGGTCATCCATGCTTATTGAATCCAAATCTATTATTTCTTCTAGTGCTGAGACCTTAGGATCAAATCTCATTATAAGAGATCTTAGTACCTTTTGAACAATTATAGATTCATCAAATTCTTCTCCCAATCCTCTAATTGCATTCACTGTTTCATCAAGTCGTAAGAAGTAAGTTGCAATATTCTCATTTTCCTTCATTTTCAGCTGTTCAAATTGACCTTTGTAAGTTTGAAGCTTTGCTTCCTTGACTTTTGCATCTCCTTCATACATATTCTAAAGTTTTTCCAAAATCTCGTTTGTGGAGATGCAATGCATAAGTTTTCCATATACTTAATCACTAAGACCATTCAAAAGTGCATTTTTGGATTTTGAATTGTTTAGACTGAGTTTCCTTTCATTATCATTTGTTGGTAGAACCGCGGGTTCATTATATTCATCTACAACTAATTACCAAACCTCAAATCCCTATGTGTGTACATATGTTTTCATCCTTCTACCGAAGAATGCATGGTTATGTCCATCAAACTGTGGTATTCCATTTTTATACATACTATTTCTCTCCATGATCTACCTTTCAATGGTTAAACTGATTTATGAGGGAACCTTCTTTGATACCAATTGTTGGATTACTGAGAGGGGGGTGAATCAGTAATAAATATTTTTAATCCTTTTAACCATAGTATGTAAGTGTTATTTATCTTTATGATCAATATAACATTATCATCCAATAAGTGCAGCATAAATAAACCATAAACAATGAGCAATCACACACATGCAAAGTACACCAATATTTGTACATGGAAACCTAATGCGGGACAAAACTACATAATTATTTTTCTTATATGTATTTAAGAATTACATTCATTGGAAGCACAAAATTCCTTTGTTCTCCATCTGTAACTGGAAGGAGGCTCCAACCTGCTATATTTCCATGCTAGAACCTGATGGAAGTCCCAATTCCCCAATTCTCTGGCTACAACCAGAAGGAGGCTCCAGACCCCTATGTTCTTTGGCTAAAACTAGAAGGTGGCTACAACCACCTATCCTTACCCCATCTTATCTCCCTGAAATATAAGTGCCAAATGTAGACAACTTGTCACTATCATTGTCATTGAATCAACCATTGTCACTGTCACTTTGTCACTGTCAACTTGTACCAACAACCTGTAACAACCTATACCAATAAACTTGTACCAACAACCTATAACAACCTGTAACAAGAAAACTATACTAACAACCTGTAACAACAATCTATAACCAACAACATGTTCCAATAATCTGTCACAATAATCTCATCAACCAATCATGTACATCAACAAATAACACAACCTTTACCATCACAAGTGCATCAACCATGCACATCATAACACCTCACAACCATCACCAATAAAAATATCTCTATGCCACACCAACCATAAACCACGTGCCAATATCACTACAAATATTTCCAACAACATTACCAAGAAGTTTCTCTACAATGTACCAACCATGTACAAATCATGTATCAATAACAAGACAAACTATGCCACATCAAGACGTACCAACATCACCATACCATACACCTCATGTATATTCCAACTCATCAACTAAATGTCTCATCCATGTACTCAACATATACCTCAAGCATATACCAAAACATACATCAAGAAAACCAACAAGAGTCCTCTAGCAATACATCACAAATCCATAATCCACATACCATAAACCCTTACATAAAACATGTGTCAAACCTCACTATTATGTAGCCTCAAGCATGTACCATGTCATGACCAAATGTAATATGTAGCCTCAAGCATGTACCATGTCATGACCAAATGTAACCATAAAAACATAAATATAAACATACTTGTAACTCTGTAATAGACCTAGTGTATGTGATCACATACTTGCAAACCTTCCTCAACTTCAACGACAAGAGACTAGAATTTTCATCAAACTTTACCTTTGTCTCACATGACTAGTTTTGGATTAGTAAACAACCCTAACTTGCAAAAACCTTAACTCTATACCTATAATGAATAAATGTATGAAAATTATATGCAATGTTTTTCAGTGTCATCTCTGCAATTACTCTAGGTTTCACTACTTGGAACCTCCTAGAAAATGAGTTATAGAAAAAATGGCATAACTTGCTGAATTTTGTCTTATTCTAGAGAGAGAACTTGTAGAGAATTCCACACACATGATATTTGCTTTATGGATCTGAAAAATGGTAAAAAACATACTACACACTGTAATCTAATCAATTAATGTTTTCACTAAATTTGGATATGTTATGAATAATTTATGACGTTTTTACCTGGAACACTTGTTTTAGACTAGTTTCAAGACTAGCCACAAACCCTATCTTCCATAGAGTGTAACTACCAAAATAAAACGACCCACAATCTAGAATTTTTATCATAGTTACTTGGATATGTCGTCTCAACATCCTTCATATTTATATATATTAATCATTCTAGAAAAAAACATTATTGTGAAAGTGGTGAGATGACCTGTAAATAACATACCTTAGAAAGCATCATCAAAAGACTTTATCCTCCCTTGAATTTTCAGCTTTCTTTACTTCACCTTCCCTCTGAAATTTTCTTTATATATCCTTTGGTTACCTCAATAACTTTTAGATATTCAATATTCTCAATAGGTTCTAATGGGAGACCCTTTCTCTCTTATTTATACTCTCCAAGTAGCTTCCTCTAGAAGTATCCACTTAACAACTTTTTCCACTTAACTACTTTGTCCACTTAACCACTTTGTCCATTTAGCCACTTTGTCCAATTAACTTTAAAAATTCTAGTTGCAACTAATTTATTTTTAATTATTTTCTTAATACAACTACTTAACCCACGATTAACTCCTAGTTTTACCCATTTGACTAGTCAAATTCTTCTAGGATCTTCTAGAATATTTTTGACTTATTTGACCTTCTAGGGGCTTCTAGATAACTCATGAGGGTTCTTTAGCTTCACTAAGACATATCTTCTCAACCGTGAGGAACTACGAGACATTCCACATATCAACAGAAATGGCATGCATGTACTATCTGTCTAGAATAGTCTTACTTGCATATTCACTAATCTTCATGCCTTTATACCTCAATAAAAATTGGGTCGATTACCCATACCTTTGTGCTATCGAAATTGGAACAGACCCCCTTCCCTCCAAATGGCTACTCGACCTCCCGGTCTTGGATTGTTTGAAATACTGAGTAAGAGCAACTACTTGGGTCCCTATGGGCACCCGAAACTATTCCACCCACACAAACATAGGTTTCTCTGCAAGTGACCATGGCTATGACCATGGGATTATCCCTTTGTGGTTCAGGCTTCGTGGATATCCCAAATCCTTCTTTCATCTTTTCTTGAAGTGCTCTTCTCTAGGTTCCCAAACTCTTGCCATGCATCTCTTTAGATTCCCAGGCCCACTTTGGTTCGGACTTCGCGACCTCGCGAAACTTTAGGCCTTCCACCCACAACCTTTGATCTTTCGATTCCCAAATTCCTAAATCCATTCCCACATGCCCTCCTGTGATTAGAATCAAGATTGAGTCGTGACTTAGGACTTCACAACTCTTCCTTCACTAAATATCCCAACTTTTCCGAACTCCTAAGTACTAAAACACTCCACGACTGTCCTTCTCACAAAATTACCAGATCTAATGGTCTGGAATTGTTCACCTTCCCCCGAGAATGGATCTCACATTCACTGACTTCCAATAAATATTCAAGGACTTCCTTCCTTAATTTCTGGTCTGCACACAACTTGCAATAGACTTTAGCACACTGCTCAACTCTTCCTTGCGGGTGACTTCACATTCCTTGCGACCATCCCCCAATCACCTCTGTCTCTCATGATTGAAGTCAAACTACTCCTCTTGAGATTTGGAGTCTGAAAACTTGGTCATGCACTCCTTGCAGACATCAATACACTTCTTGCATACATATAAGTTATCACTAACTCTTCTGAGCTTTAGAGTCGAAACAGACCGGGTCACACACTCCTTGTGGACGCTATGCACACCTTGCACTTGCTCAATGAAAAGAAGCGATTGAAACTTATCTAATCCTCACAATGACTCATACATTCAACAAAACAAATGCAGTAACAGATTCAAGAACAAAAATAACAGAAACTCTACCATTCATTCATATAGACACATAACAACACATATTTGGGAAATGTTCCTCTATTATATTCATCCAACTACAACTTACATACATTAATTCAACACTTCTCTGTATCTCCCAGCTCTTTTCTTACAATGACAATCTACACATTAGATTTAGCCGCAACAACCTCTACTGGACAATATTACAAAGCTTTATACAAAGGGATCCTCTTAATTTCTTCCCTCCAACTACTCTATGCTATCTTAATGGAATTGAATGCTATCAACTACTTAACACTTATTACAATAAATATTGAGTCAGTCAGATGAGAGCGCAAGCTCCAAATCTGTACTGTGATCTGATTTACAGAACAAAATACATTCCCCAATCAATCTTTCATGATGGTTCAGCCTCCGGTCATTAAAGACATTCATAACTCAAAAATAATTTTCAGATATCACATTAATACATTTATCTTTTGAAATTCAAAATGTTTCAAAATATGCGCTAGTGCACCCAACCATCTTCCATGCTTGTGCTTTGTTGGTGATGCTCCTGCATCATACTCCCTTGGCCGAAAAATTCATGGACTCCTATCCATGAGCTCCTTCACCTATCTTTCATGCTTCTGGATCTTTTCTTCACTGACCCAACTGGCATCTTCTAATGGTCTTCCTTTCCACTTCACCAAGTATTCAAAATATGTCTTCCTTCTAGTCTTCTTACCAACTCATCAATCTACAATCTTTTCCATTTGTGGATTCTCTGCTACAAGCATCTTTTTCTCCCACTAGATCTTTCTTTGATCTTCATCTCTTTCAGTTCCATCTTCCCTATAAAGATACAGGTATGCAAATTTTAATATGGAAGATATAACCACATCTTCTGGAAGTTCTAACTCATAAGCACTCTAGCCAAATCTCCTCAGAATTTTACATGACCCTATCTTTTTCAATTTTAGCTTGTTGTATGTTCCCCTTGGGAATATTTCCTTTCTTAGATGTGCTAGAACTTGATCCCCAACTTCAAATTCAAGCCTTCTCCTGTGTTGATCATCTTTGAGCTTGTATTCATCAGTGGTCTTCTTCAGCTGCTCCTTGATCTAATAGTGAAGTTCTTGCATCCCTTAACTCCGAAACTCCTCTCGGATTTATTCCATAAACTATTTGAAATGGACTTTTCCCAGTGCACTTGGTCACTGAGTCATTATATGCAAACTCGGCTTGTGCTAGAATCTAATCCCACTGAATATGGTGTTCAGTCACCAAACTCCTCAAAAAATCTCCTAGTCTTATATTCACCACTTTGATTTGTCCATCTATTTGTGGATGATATGAAGAACTAAAAGATAGCTTCGTCCCCAAATTTTTCCACAAAGTCCTCCAGAATTGAATAACAAATTCGGTATCCCTGTCTAAAACTATACTCCTGGGCAATCCATGGAGTCTCACAATCTCTTTGAAAAGAAAGTTTGCAACATGCGTTGCATCACTGGTCTTTTGGCATGGGATAAAGTGTTCCATATTTGAAAATATGTCCACCACCACAAATATGGAATCACTTCCTCTCTATGTCCTTGTCAACCCCAACACAAAATTCATGCTTATTACATCCCAAGGCCTCTCTGGAATATGAAATGGTTGATACAACCCAGTGTTCTATTTCTTCCCCTTGGCATACTGACAAATTTTACAATTATTCACAAATCTCTTTACTTTTGCTCTCATACCTGGCCAATAATATGAACCATTTAATTGAGCAAATGTTTTGCCATGGCCAAAATGTCTGGCTAGACCTCCACTATGCTTTTCCTTCAGCAAATTCTCCCTCATCAAGCATCTTGGTATGCACAATTGGCATCCTTTGAACAACAACCCATCCTGAATAAGATATTTGGCCCACTAGCTTATGTCTCTGAGCACAGGATTCATACATGCTTCATATGATTCTCCAAAATCTGGATCACTATGGTACATTTCCTTAAGGTAATCAAACCCCAAGGTCTTGACTTGAAATTCCTGTAGAATTAAAACCCTCCTTCTCAATGCATCAACAACCTTGTTAGCATTTCCAGAAATATGTTTAATGAAAAAAGTGAAATTTTGCATAAAATCTATCGACTTAGCATGTTTCTGGTTTAACTTCCCATGTCTGGTTATGAATTGCAAAGTGTGGTTGTCTCTATACAAAACAAATTCCTTTGGTACGAGATAGTGCCTCCATTTCTTCAATTCTTGGATTATGGCATAGAACTCTTTGTCATATGTGGAGTACTTCTGTTTAGCTTCATTCAACTTCTCACTGAAATATGCAACAAGTTTGTTGGCTTAAGACTGCTCCAATTGCAACTCTACTCGCATCACATCTTACCCAGAACGTCTTTTCGAAATCCAGAAAAAACAGAATCGGTTGTTCAGTTATCTTCTCCTTCAATATGTTGAACCTCCTTTCAGTCTCTTCTATCCATTTGAAAGACTTGTGTCTTTTCCTCACTGTATCCATCATTTGAGTGCTAATCCTGCTAAAATTTCTTATGAACTTCCTATAAAAACTTGCTAACCCATTGAATCTTCTTACCTTAAAGATATTCTTTGGTGACGACTGTTATTTGATTGCTTTCACCTTTACGGGATCCATCTTCAACTCGTTTGAAGAAATCACAAAACCCACATATATGAGCTATGTCTTCAAGAAAGAGGACTTTTTTAGATTAATCAACAACTTCTCTTGCTGTAGCCTCCTCATCACCAATG